>JAOXYL010000052.1:13988082-14019663 GCA_028564955.1 Terapon puta
GCAGTGGTGAACCACTCTCCAACCATCTACAGGCACACAGCCACGGTGACTGTGTACACACACACACACACACACACACACACACACTACTCCATCCAGACTTGAGCTTTGAAGTCATTTCAGCTCTTTGCTGCAGGCTTCGGGCCCTGCTCTGTCTGGCTCCATCTATCTGAAGAGTCTGTGTGTTTTCTTGTGCTGGATGCCACGCTTCAGTGTTGGACTGCAGCAAACGACCCATTTCATCATCCACTCATCATCTGCTGCTTTATGCCACATTTCCTTCAGGTCTTGAGGTCACAAGATGCTTCTTTTCATCCTTTTAACAACCCAAATATTCACAGTGCTAAAACAAAAACTAATTACTCCCACATCAGAGAAGTTGGAACTGGAAAACAGCTGGAATTTCTTGGAAGATAATGTCAAGAGAGAAAAAGAGGGAGACCCTCTGTGTTTACTCAACACCAGGGCTAAAACTCATCAGCAAAGTCAGGCAGAGACATGAGATGTGAAAGTGCTCTGCAGAATTCAAAGAGCTGATGAATAGGTTGCTCAGCGGAGAGGAGAGAAGAGGAGAGGAAGGGGGGAGAGGTGCAAATTAAAGTTACTGTGCTGTGCAGTTGCTGGGCTCTCATTAGTGCCACAGACCGAGCTCTGTGCGCGGAGAAACGTCCCCCACATGCACACTGCGCTCCCCCCGCCTCCCGCCCCCTCCACGTAAACAGCAGCGAAGCGGAGGGAGCCTTTAAGGCAAAGAGAGAGAGACCACACGAACCCTTTTCCATCTCAGTCCAGACCCAAAGAAACCACTGATGTCCACTTTAAAAAAAAAATCTGCCTCCCCTGAGGTCCTGTTTTCACGCAGCCACAGAGCTGAGCCTCCTTACCTTCGTACCCGGAGCTCAGGCAGAGCTGAGCGAGCAGGAGCAGCAGCGGCCACATGTCCATGTCGAGGCGCGGGACGGCTCCTCTGCGTGTGAAGGTTTGAGGAAAACTTCCAGCGCATTCCTGCTTTCCAAAAAAAAAAAAAAAAAAAAGGCCCGCCTCTTGCTCCAGAAACAAGGGAGGATTCTCCTAATACAGTCAGGGCCCGCCACCGGCATGAGGCGGGCAGGGGAGGCTGAGCCAACCCCTGTGGGTCAACTGTGACCTGTCCTCCTTTATCACCTCCACCGAGGAGCCCTTCACACCCTGTCCTCTGCCGGGGTGCATTGGTGCATTTACCTGATAAGTTACTGCAGGACAGGTCTGTTTGTGCTCACATACAACTCTGCAAGCATACAAAAAAGATAAAGTGCTTGTAAAGTGTAAAGGGAATGTGAAAAGTGGTCCCATCAGATTTAGACTCATTGTATGGGACAAGCTTTTTTTAAAAGTAGCAGCTTAATCCTACAGATTAAATCATCTGGAACAGAGAAATCCTTCTTTTTTTTTCAGTCGACCTGCGCACAGCAATTCAACACCCCTCAAGGACTGTGGAAGTAGTCTGCGTCTGCCCTATGCTGCAAAAAAAGTTCGTTAATAATAGAAAAGATACACCACATTTAAGGTTCCTTTGATGCTCCAAAATAAACTGACCTGTTTTTTTATCAGTAGATGAACAATGTTGGGAAAGCATTTAACAAAAGTACCCAGGTCAAATTTTTCTCAAATGAAGTGATTTTTAAAGTGAATACATCTTTCATAGACGCATCCATATTCTGCCCCTTTTCTTCATACTGGGTCACAGTGGCAGTAGAGGTATCAGGGAAGGTGTGTGTTGAACACACCTTATTGCCTTTTTAAAGTCTTACTTTCACTGTTTCCTAATGATGTGAACATTTTACAGGAAGTCATGTTGTTTCCTAGCAACACCGTCCTGATGAAATGTCCTATAGTAACCATACAGTAATTAATATTTGACATTTTTTTGGTCTCCCTGCCACAGCAGATCAAATCTGGTGTGACACTTTCATGACCGTCATGTATTGGCTGAGTATTATTCTCTATCACGCACAAAGACATGACAAGCCAGGGAAAGTACAGAACTGTTGAAAGGCTAATCAGAGTTAAAGTGTGAGGTTTGGTCGTAGACCCTATTGTGAGGGTGGCGAGTCCACACACGAACGCATTGAAGCGTTCTTTGTCTCGACAGGAAACAGGAAAAGGAGGCGTGTGGTGAAGTGACTGCCAGAGAATCTCCTGAGCTGTAATTAGTCACGCCTGCTTTCTGCTAGGTGTCTCTCAGGTCAGGTGAAGAAGGAGTCGGCCAGTTCCATCTTTGCTCACCTGGCTCTGGAGGATTGACTTGACGCTGTGATGTGGTGTTATGGCCAATGATTGTGGATTAAGATTGTCTCTGTGTCTCGTTGTGTTTTACTGTTGTATACACAAACTTAAGCATTGTCCTCTGAGTTTATTTCTGAGAATGTTTTGAGTGTTTGGCATTTAAAATGTTCAGTGCACTTACACAACATGTATTTACTGCAGGGATTTTGTCACCATAAAGGCACTGAATAGCCCACAGACACATGAATGGGATTACACTTTGTGTTGAGGTCCAAAGGGCGTGTAATCATCTTAACCGTATAAAGAAAAGTAACAGTGTGCAGGCAGAAACAGGGCGCTCTCTCAGAAATACAAATATTAACACATTTATAAGACAACAAAATCAAACAAACACAAAATGCAACATTGTCTCCAGATGTTAAATAAAACATATCAGATGATATAGAGAACAGTATTCATTCACATTTTGCAATCAAACGTCCAGTGTTTCCAACAGTCACTCTTTGATAAGGATGATATGAAGCTGCTAAGTGGTCACATTATGTTTCTTTTGTTGTTGTTTTTGTGTGGTTTGTGCATTCGTAAAACTTAAAATAGACGTCCGCCATGACAATTTAAATAAAACATGATTACAGAATCCCTATCCATGATAATGTGAAAAAAAATCCAAATTTCCTTTTGGCTTATTGTGTGTGCATTTTAAGTATTTTGCAAAGCAAGCACACAAACTACCAAAGAAATCTGCTGTGACTTCTCAGGGCTCTGTAGGAAGATAAATCTGTGGAGTTCTCTTTTAGAAACATAAATGTGGGTATGATGTTCCTTTTGTTATATTATTAACATGGGCACTGCAGTTTATTGTGTGTATTACTCCACAACAGAAAAATAGCCCCCAACAAATTTACTGCACACTATAACTATATATTTGTGACACATTTTAAAAAATTAATGTCTTTGGTGGGAATGAATGGACTTTGGGGCTGAGTGCAGCAGCCAGGGTCGTAAAATATTGAGGGGACAGACTAATGCACTGTTGGTTTCAGCCTTCTTAATGGGATCTGTTGACAATAAGAAAAATATTCTAACTAAAATATGTAATTTATGTGACAGTTGGTTGCGAGCAGGTGAGTCTGTTTTTGACGACCTCACTGCAGGTCGAGGTACTGAGGCAGCACGTCGTTCCAGAACTGCTGAGAGTCGTCCGGTTTCTCCTCCCCCGCCGCTCTCTGCTTTGTCCTCGGTGCTGGTTTCGGAGTATCTTTCTGTTCTTTGGCTTTCCCATCCGCCTTCTTTTTACTTGCTGGTTTTACCTCTTCCTCCTCCTCCTCCTCTTCCTCCTCCTCCTGGCCCTCATCTTCTTCCTCCTCATCCTCATCTCCTTCCTCCCCTTTAGTCTCATTCTCTCTTTTCTTGCCAATTTCAGCCTGTCCCTTCACTTCCTCTTCTTCATTCCCCTCCTCCTCTTCTTCTCCGCCCTCCTCCTCCTGCTCCTCCTCTTCCTCACTCTCTTCTTCATTTTCCTCTGAACTGCTACCTTTCTTTCCTTTAGTTTGAGTTTTGAGTCTTGTCTCTGTTTTCGGTTTAATCTGTGTTTCGCTGTCCTCTTCCTTGTCTCCCTCTTCCTCTTCCTCCTCTGCAACATCCTCCTCACTCTCTCCTTCCTCCTCCTCTTCCTCACCCCCTTCCTCCTCCTCTTCATCATCATCGCTCTCTACCATCACCTTTTTAGTAAACTTTCTCTGTATGTCTTCCTCCTCCTCACCTTCGCTGCCTTCCTCCTCCTCTTCCTCCTCTGCAACATTCCCCTCACTCTCTCCTTCCTCCTCCTCCTCCTCACCCTCAACATCATCTTCATCCTCTTCCTCAGCTTGCCTTTCTTCCTCCTCTGCAGTCTCATCCTCACCCTCTTCTTCCTCCTCCTCTGTAACATCCTCCTTATCTTCTTCTTCCTCCTCCTCCTCCTCATCTCCACCTTCATCCTCTTCCTCATCATGTTTTTCTTCCTCCTCTGAAGTCTCCTCCTCCCCTTCTTCTTCTTCCTCTGCTGTCTCATCTTCACCGTCTTCTTCCTCCTCTTTACCTTCTTCTTTTTGGTCTTCATCCTCCTCTGCAGCATCGTCGTCACCCTCTTCTTCCTCCCCCTCTGTAACCTCCTCATTCTCCTCCTCCTCACCACGATTTTCTTCTTCCTCTGTAGTTTCGTCCTCACCCTCTTCTTCTTCCTCCTTCTCTGTACTCTCTACTTCCTCATCCTCGCCCTCATCCTCCTTCTCTTCAGTCTCTTCCTCAGCCTCCTCTTCCTCCTCTTTACTCTCTTCTTCTTGGTCTTCCTCCTCTTCCTCCTCTGCAGTCTCGCCCTCAGCCTCCCCCTCGTCCAAAGACGCGTCTTCCTCACCCTCTTCTTCCTGCTCACTCTCTTTATCGCTCTCTTCATCTCGCCCCTCCCCTTCTTCATCAGCCTCACTGTCATCCTCTTCCTCCTCCTCATTTTCAACACTGGATTCGTCCTGTGTCTCATCTTCCTCTTCTTCGCTCTCACTTTTTTCTTCCTCTCCTTCGCTCTCACTTTTTTCTTCATCGTCCTCCGATGAGTCTTTCTCATCGTCCTCGCTTGCGCTGGAACCTCGATCATCTTTTCCTTCCTCTGCTTCACCCTCTTCATCATCTTCTTCGCCCTCACCTTCTTCTTCAGCGTCAGACTCTGCAGAGTCACTCCCCTCTCCGTCCTCCTCACCCTCATCTTCCTCATCTTCTTCGCTCTTGGTGCTCCCCGACTCGCTGCTCTCACCTTCCTCATCCCTACTTTCTTCCTCTTCTTCTTTATTCTTCTCTTCGCTCGACCCTTCACTTTCCTCCTCCTCTTCCTCTGCCGCGTCGCTTACCTCAGAGTCACTCCCGGCTGATTCCTCGCTGCTTTCTTCCTCTTCCTCCCCCTTCCCTTCAGCCTCTGTGACATCACTCTTCTCACTTCCTTCATCTTCGTCCTCACCGCTGGAGCCCGTTTGCCCCTCACCTTCCTCCTCCTCCCTAGAAACACTCTCTGCTTCCTTCTCTGTGTCACCACTGCTTTCGCTTCCCTCCTTTTCTTCTTTGCCTTCCTGGTCGCTCCCACTCTCTCCCTCCTCATCTTCGCTGTCTGTTTCTTCTCCCTCATCGCCTTCATCTTCTCTCTCATCTTCTGCGTGTTCCTCCTGGGAAGTGTCCACATCTGTATCCTCCTCCGCCTGTGAAGCTATGAGCTCGGGCGTGTCGCTTTTCGCTGCCCCCTGCTGTGACTGTGCGCCGACCTGAATGTACTTCTCGACGGTTTCATCTGGCGGGTTTGACGCTTCTGTTGAGGAAAACTGTGATGAGGAGAAGGAAAGCTGCGTGACTGCGCTCTGCTTTGTAAACTGTTTCTCTCGGCCCGTGGTTTTAGGCGCCGTGGAGGTAACCGTGTCACTGTCGGACGGGACACTCCCGAAGCTGGTCACCGCCTCATTGAGGAGCTCCACGGCTGCACCTGCTAATCCGACAGCAGGAAGAAGAGCGGCTGCTTTACCGAGAGCTTCCCCCCACGTTGGAGCATCCTCTCTCCCCAGATCTCCATCAGCGGGCTCAGGGCCTTGAGGAGATTTGGCACCGCTGACGGAAACAAACTGTGTCCTTTTGGGGCTCTGTGAGGAAATGGGGCTGCACAGCGCTTCAGTAGGTGTATCCTGCTGTGATAAGAGCGGACCGGAGACTTCGGCCTGTTTGCTCCGCAGCTTGGCACTCGTACCATCTTCAGGCTTTACATCAGCTTCTTTAACTCGCTCTCCTTCATCTTCCCCTGGCTTGGCTTTGGCCTTCAGTTTAGATTCTTTTGTCTTCTTCTTGTCCTTCACTTTGGAGCTGTCAACATCGGGCGTCTTCTTCTTATCACCAGTTCGATCTACCACTCCTTGAGCTGTCTTGTCGGAAACGTTTGACTCGTTTTCCGCCGCTTTTTTGCCGCTTTTCCTTGTAACTGAAGTGTTTCCGGCACTTTTAGCCTGAGTTTTCATTGCCGTGGAGTTGATCTTTTGCGGTTTCCCTTTATCCTTCAAAGGTGTAGATTTGACACTGAAGGATTTCTTTGTATCGGCAGGTGCCCTTTCTTTTTTCCCCGTTGCTGATTTAACCCTGTGAAAATCTTTTGTTGGAGTCATTTTGACTTGCTGTGTCTCCGGTTGCATCTCTGCTCCAACAAGTTTGACGTCATCAGATTCTGCATCTTCCTTTGCAGCATAATCCAGAGATACTGAACTGCCTTTGCTGGTTGTTTCATTTCCTTCTGTGACCTTAATAATGGGCGATGTCTTCTCCAGAGCTGATGATTTATTTTTCTCTTTTTTTGGAGTCCTTATCAAGTCTTTCTTTAAAGTGCTGACTTTCACATCCTCTTGCTTTAAATGACTTTCTTTCACATTTTTATGCCGCCTGGTATTTTCCTTCAGTTCAGTCAGCCTCTGCTGTGCTTCAGTCAGTGTCTTCCGGAGAGATTGTGGAGGTTTTGGGCTCAATTCTGATAGTCTGCTCTTGTCACGTTTTGGTGATTTGAAAAGGGAGGTCTCTTTTTGAACTTGTCCGTCTGCACGGATTTTGAGTTTAGTGGACTGCTTTGTAATGTTCTCTTTGCCTTTAGATGGGAGTTTGGTTTTTTTAAGACTCTTTGGGCCCCTCAGCTCTGTCATTAACGATGGGGAGCTCTTCAGGAGCTCTGTGGGTAAGGCTTTCTGAGAATTTTGTTCAGTCTCTTTCGCAGTTCTTCTAAGTGCCCGGCCCCTCTTCTTTTCCTGTAAGAAATCACAGACAAAATAGAGATTTAGTCTGATGTAAAACTAAAAACAAACCCAGCAGAAAAAAAGGTCATATTCCCGAAAATCCTGTGTTATGAAAAAAAGGAAAAGCTGTACAAGGACAGCAGCAAACCTGTAATCAATGTGACCACATATATATGTTTTATGTGTGTTTTGCCATCATCTGCAGGTCACCTCGAGTTTAAGGATGAGGTTTCGTGTTCAGTAACACACTACAATAATCCTGAGAATATATAATATCAGGATAACGTACATCTGGAGATATCTTTTGGACATTTTTTATTAATTAATTGAAATATTTGACCATCATTTCAAATATATCAATTTGTTGACTGTAAAACATAAGAAAATATATGTCCAGTATACAGTCTACTTTGTATAACAATGTATGAATACATCCTGGTACATGTTTGTATATTCTATTTTGAAAGCTTCAACAGAAAAATATGTTAAAGCGCATGTAAAATAATGCATTAGACGGATGGAATTTGATGGTAATACCAAGAATATCACAGGACATATGTGCATGGTGGGCACACATGACTAATGTGTCATTCGGTTTAAATACAGATGTGGGTGGGAGGTAAAGAAAACCATGGTGATGACTGAAGGAGGATGAGAGGAACCCTTATTTTTCCATCTGCGCTGTGAGGTAAACAGACGGTGGTTAATTGGGGTTGGCGTGGTGTGATGTTGAAACAGCTTTATTCAATAAAATGGTCACAGCAAATCTCTGGAACACAAAAGAGTAAGTAACTTTTCCAGAATTGTGTCACAGTCTGTCACACATTAAAGCACATACAAAATAAGTACATTTACTCAAGCACTCTATTTGAGTGTAAAATTGAGGTAAATGTGTTCCATTTTTCTGCTACTTTGTCCTTAAATATTAAAAAAATCTTGTAAAACAAATATGGTGAATTATACTTCACTGTATTTAGTTTACATGCTGGTAATTTATTTTGTGAAACATGAACATCTTGTAAAATATTATGCATTTTTCAAAGCACTAGAGCAGCTTTTTGGGTCATTTCAGTCTTAACTGTTTTGGTTTGGTTGTCTGAAAAGTGACAAAAACTGACAAAACAGTGGTCCAGAAATATTTCAGCCTGTTTAAATGCCAATTGCATATTTCATGAAATGTAATATTTGACATTCAGGTGCAGAAAACAGCCTGTTTTGGATGCACACATTTTTATAGTGCTATATTACTACTTTTATGCTCTGCATACTTCCTCCAGCACTGCACATGAACAGACATGCTGACAGAAGTGTCTTTAACAGCACATATATACTTGGACAGGAATGGGTTACTGAGCTCCACATGCTGCACTATGACACACAGCAATGTAGGAGACTCCCTCACAGCTTGATTCATCGCTGGCTGTGGAAACACTGATGAGATGTGGCAAGATTCCTGCCAACTTTTCCAAAGCATTGTTTGTGTGTGTGTGTGTGTTTGTGTATCTGAGGCTGGAACACATTTGTTTATTGGCAGAAACAATCCAAATCTCACACTGAGGAGATTAATTATATAGATAAGAAATAAAAAAAACAATGAATGTGAAAAAATAAGAGACCAAAATACTTAATTCAATTCCATATTTCATCTCAGTGTTAAACCAAGTGGAAAATGCTTACACACACTCTCACACATACACAGACACACTCATACAGTATGCATGCTGAGCTTTGCACATTTCCTGGAAAAGTCGGTGAGTGTTCAGTGTTGCTGCTTCCTGCCTTGGAGTGCATATAATCTAGACCACAACCCAGAAGGCTTAAGAGAGAAATAATGTTCAGCTGTCTCTGTGTTTACGACTCTGTGGACAATATATTGTATTGCATTCATCAGCTCTCTCGATAAACCATTAAGAATAATATCTCTCACCGTATTTGGTAGAAAAGAGTCGTCTCCATCCTCGAACATATTCTCCTCCACATCTTCAACAACAATTTGTCTCTGAACAGTTTCTCCCTCTGGAAAAATGGACAAAGAACAGAGGTAAGGCAGCTGAGCATTACAGTATAGGTCATATAATATCAATATAAAACTGACTAAAACAGTTAGTTGTTGAAATAACCTGTTGGTGTCGGGGCAGGTTGCTGTTCCTCGCTGAGGTGTTCACTGGAAACACCGCTGGAGGGCCTGGTGGGACTATGGGATTCTTTAGGAGAAGATATTTGTTCGATTAAGGCTTTTTTAGCGGTTGATACTCTGTACAGTCTTTTTTGGGGGGTCTTTTTAGGAGACACTGGAATGTGAGGGATACGTTTAGTTATGGACTTTGGTGACAGTAAAGGAGAAGGCAGCTCTTTGAATTTCTTCTGAAAGGTGTTTGATGACTGAGACTGTGGGCTCGACGGCTTGGAGGATAACACTGGACTCTTGGACAGAGATTTGGGGGAGAGCGTTGGGCTTGGAGCCACCTCTGATTGTGGTTTGGGGGATGATGACGGAGTGGAGCCCTCCCTTGAAAGTGTTTTAGGGGATGGGATATTTCTGGATGTTTGCCAGGAGGTGTTGAGGAAGTCAGAATTCAGACGTGGGAGGTTTTGAAACATCTCCCCAAACAGCTCAGCCGAGTTTCCCTGAAAGACAAGAGAGGAAAAACAGCTAAAAGAAGAGTGAGTAAAAAGGTTTGAACTACGTCTACGGAGCTCCCCCAACCAGTCAGATGCTGGAACTGCAGCAGAACCACAGTTTAGAGTAAAACTGCCCCCTAGTGGAGGCACACAGTGACTACAATTATCTAAACACGAGATAGACTTTTTTTATTGTTACAAAGCACGTGGTTTATTCAATTTGAACCAATTTGAACAAAGCAGCATAAATCGAATGAATGGCATAATGAGGTGAAAATAATGAATGAATTAAAGAATAATTTAGAGCAAAAATTAACTGATAGTAAAATAAATAACGAATTATTTAGATGGTTGATAAATCAAATAATTTATGTTTCTATTTATTTATTTTTTGCATTTTAGAATAATAAGGATGATAAATTTCAGTTTGACTTTTTTTTGGATCATACAATCAAATGATTAATTGAGAAAATAAACTGCATTAATGGATAATGAAAATTGTCGTGTACTGTAGCTACAGTAGCAGTGGCCTTTGCTGTGGGTCTGACGGTGCTGAATGAAACTTCAGATTCAGCTTCGTTGCGCAATCAGACTTTTAGTTTATATGGGTGTTACAACCTCACAACATTGTATAAAAAACATTTTATAATGATCAGAACTGCCTATAGCAGTAAAAGAATATAGGATTTTGTGACTTAAGTGGGACATTATTTAATCCCCTGATTAGGGGTACCATGGATTCGCTCCTCACTTTGACTCTGTGGCGGCCTCGGGCGGAGAGAGGGACCAGCGGATTAGGATCGATCAAAGTGTCCAGCAGGAGAATTTCTGTGTAATCGGAATCCAAAAACTTCTCTGTGATTGTGACCCCCTTCTCTGGCACCACCACTTGGCTCTCTGGTGGTCTGGGTGCAGCCAGTACCAGCATGTGGTTACCACCGCAGGACACCTAAATGTAAGAGAACGCATGGACTTTATTCTCATTTACTTTCAGATGTAAGGTTTACCACTTAGGAGGACTGCACTTACACAGCATCAAATTACATAAAACATAGGTGAGCCAGGGGATGACACATGATCACATTCACTCACTAACTGAACATTGTGCTTGAAGAAACGAGTGCAGAGTGTCGGGCTGAACTGGTTGATGAAGTTCTCCTCCCCTAACCCCAGTTTCCCATGACGACCGTCACCGAACGTGTAGAGAAGCCCGCTGTCTGCGGAGGAGGACGACAAATGCATCAGACAAAGTTTGAACGTGGCATTTAGTCACCCCTGGATTGCAGCTCACCCGTGATCACAGCTGTGTGCTTCTCTCCGCAGGCGATGTGCTTGATGCTGCTGTTGCAAAAGTGCTCCAGCGGTTTTGGCAAATCAATTTCAAACAGGAACGTCCCGTGACCCAGCTGACCGTACTGACCCCGGCCGAAGGTGTACACGCCCTCCTCTAGCACAGCAAAACATGCACAAGGAAATGCGCCACAGTGATAAAAAACATGTGGTGCAACGTGAAATACATTTACTAAATTACTGTACCCAAATACAATTTTGAGGTGTGTCTTCTTTACTTGTCCATTTCAGAGAAAACCATACTTTCTACTCCACTACATTTATTTTTGTAGATGAAATTGTTGCATAGTGCACACACTGCAAAAAACAGTCATCATAAGAAGTAACTGTTGTTGAGGCCTATTCATATTTTGTTAAAAAACATTAAACATGAAATCATCTATTTTTCTTTTAAGTTTCTCAGACTCTCAAAGTTAAAAATAACAGATGGAGTATACAGATTGTGTACTTCCAGAAAATTGTCAGAAATCGTGTCTCAAACTCTTAATTTGTAAAGTAACTAATGACTAAACCTGTGAGAGAGTAATGAGTACTTTTAAACCTCAGCTACATTTTGCTGATAATGGACTATTACTGATGTAAAATTAAATGTAAATAAAACTGTGGTTCTGACGCTTTTACTGAAAGGGTTAATCTGAATACCTCTCCCACCACTGATTAAGGAGGGAGGTGATATGTTTGCATTTGTGGTATAAAATGTTGTGAACTACATGATGTTGGTGAGTTTCTGGAACAAAAGTGTTATACTGTTAACTTACCTGTGAGCACCACAGTATGCTCCCCTCCACAGGATACCTGCGTGACACAACCCAGAATCCCTCGCACCCTCTGAGGGACTCTGTGATTGGCCAGCTGATCCACCTGGATGCCAAGCCTTCCGTTGGCACTCTCGCCACACGTGTAGAGATCTCCATCCACTGAAACACAGTCAGCACGATAAATGACAGTGATGAGAGCTGGATGTTGGTTAAATGAACTCAAACTGACTGTGTTGTACCTGTGACGAATGCTGAGTGCTGGTACCCGCAGGAGACCCACATCACTGCCTCCCCAACGTCCACCTCTCTGGGCTCTGCTGTGAATCCCATGTCCCCTAAACCAATCTGTCCCATAGAGTTGTCTCCCCACATGAAAAGCCTCCCATCCTCTACCAACACACACACAGGATTTAAAATCAAACATCAAATACAATTATTAATGCATTTTGACTAACAGAGAAATGTATTATTTCGGTTTGCACCTGTTAAGGCAGCTGAGGTGTTGCCCCCGGCAGAGAGCATTTTGATGGGTGCATGGTCACAGAAGGGGCGCAGCAGGTGAAAGGACATTGTGTTGTCGCAGTGGCCCAAACCCAGCTGCCCCTCCTGGTTACTGCCAGCACTGTACACATTACCCTGCCCTAAAACAAATACACAAAAAATGGGTTTAGAAAGAAGGACGAAGAATGTTGGACGTCACTATTCTGCCCTCAAGGATACAAGTGTCACATAAAATTATTTATTAATCTTACATGTGCAGACAAGCGTGTGATCTCGCCCACAAGCTACAAGCTTCACCTTCTCAGACTTTAAGGCTGAAAAAGAAACACACATTAGCAACTCAAAGTGCCAAAAATAATCTTTCTTCAGTCTGTGTTCAGATTAGAGCCGAGTACAATGAGTTTATAAATTAATTAGTAGACTGACAGAGTATTCATCAGAAAATATTTTGATAATCTATTCATTGTTAAATCAGTTTTTCAAGAAAAAATAGCAGACACAACCAAAGGCGGAGGAAGCACTCAGACTTTTACTTAAGTAAAAGTCATAATACAGTGTAGAAATACTTTGTTACATGTAAAAGTCAGCCATTAAAAGCTTTCTTAAACCAAACTACATAGGTGTCATTATCCAGAATGGCCCATTTCAGAATAACATCACAGTACTGGATGATAAATATTGAGAAGTTCATCCCTTTATTATGGCAGCTGATAAAGGTGGAGCTAAAGAAACTGGCTTTATATACTGCTGGGCAACTCCTCCCTCAGGATCAATAATGTCATTATCATCGTCATCATATAATATCATACAACCAAAAAATGATTATAATTAATTTTTAAATTAATTTTCTATACCTGCTTATTCTGGTGAAGGGATGCTTGAGCCTAAACCCTGGACTGATCGCCAGATAGTCGCAGAGCTGACATTAAAGGACAGACAACCACTCACACTCACAGCTAGGAGCAATTTAGAACATGCAAACTCCACAAAGAAGGGGGATTGAACCCCGAACCTCTAGCCATGAGGTGACAGTGCTAACCACTAAAACACTGTGCAGCCCTATAATAATGTATTATTGACTACATTTTATATGATTAATCTGAATCTGCGAAGTAATTCAAGTTATCAAAAAAATGAAGTAAAATAAAAAGGACAATATTTGTTTAAGTATGAAATAGCAGAAAATGTAACTATGATTAATAAAGTTCAGTGCAAATACTAAAGTTAAGTGCAAATTTTGCAAATGTACTCCTGGATAAAATGTGATATGAGAATGCCAGTTTGGGCTTGACATTTTATACATTAAAAGATTTAAGTATCGATAATAACTCGAAATTATTGGCATCTTCATCAATAACTAAATACATCATGATTAACTGCTCACCTTTCACAGAGGCAGGTTTGCTGACAGCAGGCTTAGGTCCAAGCCCCAGCTGGCCCCAAGTGTTCCCACCAAACATGAGCAGCCTGCCATTTTCTGCAGACATAAGAACCATGACACACATGGAGCTTGATATACACAAACATTTCCCATTGACACAGTGAGTTTTGGTTATTAAAATGTGCATTGAAGGGCTTTACCTGTGATGATAGCAGTGTGCTCCCCGCCACAGGATATGTGCAGTGGCTGGTCATTCTTCAGCCAGAACTTACCGGGGACGTTGTCAGCAAAACTGCTCTTCCCAAATGTGAATATTGCTCCTGTGTCTGCAGGAAAAGTGGGGGGTGGGGGGATGCAATGCGACCACCATCAAATTCAAGGTACCTTTACGTGGAGTATTACTCAAGTTACTGCTCTCTAACTTAACACCGGCTAAATCCTGGCCTGCTGTCACATCTCAAGCGATTTAAGAGGCAGCAGCTCGACAGGAATAGAAACAGGGTTAACAAGCGCGCACACACACACATACGCACACACACACACACACACACACACACACACACACACACACACACACACAGCATAGAGGATGCCTTCATTCAGGTAAACTGGAATATCGATCATAAAGGGATCAATGCCGACTGATGCCTTCACGCTGCTCTCACCGGGTATGTCCACGTTTTTCTGCCCCGTCATCTCCGCTCCTGTCACCCTCTCTCTCCTCCTCGCCCTCACCGCGCTGCCCGCTGCTGACCGACAGGTGCGTGACGTCACATAGGATCGGCGCGAGACAGGTGGTTCACCATTATTACGGGGAGATATAACGGAAAGAAATTACAAGCACAAATATATCAACCATGAAGATATTTTTTTTAATGTTGTTGATATAAAAAGTAATCATTAAAGCAATAGTTGAATCAAAGTAAAACATAATGTAATAATTTAAATAATTCACGCATATGAATTAAACATCTGCAAAAAAAGGACTTCTGAGAGGTGTAATAAAACTCTATAAATGAATTTACTTCGAATAAAATAACCTTTAATTGAATATGAAGACCTTTTTTTACTAAGAGAGACTCTTACTAAGATACATAATGATTTGTAATACGCCAACAGGTCCAGCCGTGTATTTGTTCATGTATTTTTTGTTAGATAAAAAAACAAACAAATAAGATAAGGTCGTGGTGGGTGACGTACTGTGATTTTTATTTGAATAAAATTACTTTTTTTAAGTATCATTGGAGGAAGCCACGCCCCTCTTCCGGGCCCTGCCATGGCGTCAGAGGCAGCAACGCCGCTGATTGGTGGGCCTGCAGCTCCATGCGGTGGGCTGCAGACAGTGAATGAAAGTTTCTTTCTGATGAAACATTCACACAACATTACTCCTCCAAAAACGTTCAAATTTGAGCTGCAATGTCTGCTAAAGTATTAAGCAACACGGTTTTAAAATCTTTGAAAACTTTACCAGGCTGTTCGGCTCGTGGTTTCAGGTAAGACATAACCTTACGTTTTTATTTCTGAATTAGCATGCAGGTTTTGTCTGCAGTGCAATTATTAGTTGAAGGAATAGTTGAAGGCATCATGCCTCCGTTTTTTGCTTTTTCAGGATCGGTGCTGCTTCCCTCGGGTCGGTCAGTTTAAAGGGTCGTAGCTGTCTCACCCTGAAAGACTTCAGCTCAGATGAGATCAAGAAGCTGCTGTGGGTGTCAGGGGATCTCAAACACCGGATCAAGAGTGAGAAACAGGTACCCGATTTCAGCTGAGAATTGTTAACCTCGTGTTCATTGAGTGTCACCACTTTTTTTCCGTGCAGACTCAGGGCGGGTCATCTGAGGAAGCTGGCTGTCATTTCTATTTCAGTATCTCCCTCTTCTGCAAGGAAAGTCGATTGCCATGATATTTGAGAAGAGGAGCACCAGAACAAGAATGTCCACAGAAACAGGTGTTTGTGCGAAAGCAATTCAGCCACAATGCTGTGGGTGGCTAGATGTTATAAAGGCCATGAGCGGAGCAGAAATGTAAGATCTCGTACTGTTAGCTGGGCATATACTATTCATCAGTGTGTTCAGCACCGTGAAAGTCATTGTTAATATGGAGACAAAAGAACTGCTGATGGGCGACTTTCAGAGGAGCCAGTAACGTAAACAGTTCCACTCCTCTTTTCCCCCATATCGCCCCCCTTACATGAGGTGTTGTACTTATTTGCTAAAGAGAATCACACATTTTTAAGCAGCATTTTGGGAACTGAAGTAGTATTAATATCACAACTGCAGGTTTTGCTTTGTTGGGTGGGCACCCCTGTTTCCTCACCTCTCAGGACATCCACCTGGGAGTGAACGAAAGTAGCACAGACACAGCCAGGTCAGTCTTTCAATAATGCTTTAACTTACAGAATTAATTCAGTATTTGAGCAACGGGGAGATCTTACTCAGCATGGTATTTTTCAGTGTAACTCCACTTTACATATTATAACACTGGTGAGTTCTTCAGACTAGTACTATAGTATGTGGACCACAGCCTCCTGTATTCATAGCGTCTGTAATTTAAACTACTACAGAGTTCTCTCAGGACTCTGTGACATCGTTTTGGCGCGAGTGTACAGCCACTCCACACTGGAGGACCTGGATAAGGAGGCCTCCATCCCCATCATTAACGGCCTGTCTGACCTCTACCACCCAATCCAGATCCTGGCTGACTTTCTCACCTTACAAGTACTGAAACTCTTTGGTATACTGCAGTTTTTTTATTCAGTAAATGATAATGACATGGTGCTTTCTAAATCACTACTATTCATCCTCCAGGAGCATTATGGGTCCCTTAGTGGGCTAACAGTGAGCTGGATTGGAGACGGGAACAACGTCCTCCACTCCTTCATGATGACTGCAGCCAAACTGGGAGTTCATCTTAAGATTGCGACACCAAAGGTTTTTATCATCTTGTTTTTTGTTCATGTACATTTGATGTCTGAAAATGTTTTGTATCGTTCATCAGTAATCCTACCCATAAAGATAAAACTGTGTCTTCCTTCCCTCAGGGGTACGAGCCAGAAAGGAGTGTCATTCGGGAGGCACAAAGGCTCTCCAAAGAGGTGAAGTGTCCTTCAGGTGGCACTATTACAAACACACTCTCCTGTCAAAGACTACTTATTCATTCATAACATTACATTTCCTCTCAGCACGGGACACAGCTTGTTCTGACCTCTGACCCAATGGAGGCCGCCCACGGCACCAACGTTTTGGTTACTGACACTTGGGTCAGTATGGGACAAGAGGAGGAGAAGAAAAAGAGGCTCAAAGACTTTCAAGGTTACCAGATTACTATGCAGGTAAAGAAGCACATGACATTGTCTCAGTATTTAGTGATTCCCAGATTGGTCTCTTTTGACAGCTACACAAGTGAACAAATCAAAGCAAAACAATCTCTCAGTCTCAAAAACTCTCCTGGCTGACTGCCTTTCCATAAATGCATTACATTTATATGCATCATCCTGCATATAAATCAATAACTTTTAGTCTCAAATAAAACTCAAGTCTTTTTGTCTAGTAAGTAAATAGTTTCAAAGGTCCTGGACAAAGTAACAAAAAAATGATTTGATTTTGAGAGAAGAAAACTCAAACAAAACTATTCAGCTCACCACTGAGTCTTAACTCCACATTTTGCTCCACCACAGACAGGAAGTGTGGCCAAACCAGACTGGACCTTCTTGCATTGTCTCCCCCGGAAAATGGAGGAGGTGGATGATCAGGTGTTCTACTCAAACCGCTCCCTTGTCTTCTCTGAGGCAGAGAATAGAAAGTGGACAATCATGGTGAGTTGCCTGAGAAAACACTAGTGTTTAATGGTTTTATCTGTTCCGGCCAGAAGAGCCCTCACTAATTGTCACTATTATCTTCTTCAGGGTCTGATGGTATCTCTTCTGACCGACTACTCCCCACAGATCCCCATGCTCAAGTTTTAATTTCAGTGTGTCAGTGTCAGATTTCGACATTACCACACTCAACCGATTACACCAAGTGTTTGTGTTTACATTGTTTAATTTACTTTATGATTCAGAGCATGGTTGCTCTGTCTCGCCATTCAGTAGTTAATCTGTTCACATTATACACTTAGTATGATAGAGAGAGAGGACCGTGGTGTGCATGAAGTTTACAGTACAAATGTGTTTGTTGGACATTCATCACTTAAAAGGAAAAGATTACTGAGCCTATATGCATTTTATTTAATCTCATCTTTACAGCTGTTACCATGAGCGTGATAGACTTGAAGGAGGGAACACAAAGAGCTGCAGCTGACCAATCACATTCCTCGCAGTCTCTACATAGTATTTATGCAGCCACTGTAACTCCAACATGTAATTACACTGTTGAGGAAATGCACATTCTTCTTTAGGCCTAAGCCCCTTAATGCACAAGTATAAATCCTGCTTTAAATACTTTGTTTACTCCACACTCCAAAGGGCCACACCACTGTTTTGTTTAGCCTTTTTGGAACTAATTAAATATTAGCAGATTATTAGTAGTACCAGACAATAAGATAAGCCATTTGTAATCAATTGAAACTGGCTTATCAAAGATCATCATAGCAGCATTAAGTAAGAATCACTTGCCATTAATATATACTGTAGTATAATCACGACGTCCTCTTTGTTGCAGGTCTCACAGCTCACTCTTCTTAACATGTTTCAGGTCATGGTTAAACAATGGTTAAAGAATAGTTAAATGTCTGATGTTGACAAATGTGCCTTTTACATCATGTTCCTCTTCATCTTTGAGTTGTATGTGATGATGAAACAATAAATAAAGTTACTCTGTTTATAACTTTAGTCTGCAGTCTACAATACTCCATTTTTTCCTGTACAGCTTATATGTGCCCAGGATCCAGGGTTAATTATTTAGTACTGTCCTCTATCAACAATACACATAGGTAGTTAGTTTGTGACCCTGCTATTTTTGCTTACTTCAACTTATTTCCAGTGAAATACATCCAGTATTACAGTAACTGTACTGATTTCGAAGGGCAGTGTAGTACTCTACTTTACAGTGGTAATATATGATAAAGGAATGATAATGATTCTACTTCACATGGTGATTTATAGGTGATAATGAAGGAAATAAAATAAATCTCTGTTTAACATAATTTGTCATAATTATGTTGGACATATTAAATACTTCTATGACACTTTTTTTTTATTTGGCCACCTGAACTCACTAGATGTTGCTTTGAAAGCTCACATATCAGGGTGCGCAATTCAAGTGCCAGAGACCACCCCTGAAATATTGCCTTGGATTTTCCACTACACGAAAGAAGCCTACATTTTAAACATCACCGAAGTAAAAGTATGCAAGTATAGCAAGTTTGTATGCAAGTTTAGCAATAGGTTCCTAAAGTAACAAAATTAGTGTTCAAAATTATTAAAAACACTCACTTGGCAGTAAAATGTTCCTTGTCAGTGTTTTACTGGATACTAATTATTACTGCTGCATTAAAGTGTAAATTGTGTTTTACTTCTGTATATTATACATATTGTTACTGTTTTTTATTTTGCACTTTCTGCATCTTGGACTACAAGATTTTCATGTGTTATAGCATTGCTGTCCATAGAGAACCACACAGTGAACCCTTAATGATTAAACCCCCCACTCTCAGCTTTGTGACAATAGTTTAAATATTATTTAGCTGAAGAGAGAAGAGAATTTTCTCAGGACACAAATGAGCACCTCGCCCATCAGTTTATCACAAAGATTCAAAATCAAAAGATTTGGAAATTCATGTTTTTCACTTGGCAGGAAGGACATAAAGTATGAAATTTTATAAAATAAAAAAAACTACTAAAGTAAAGAGGAATCAGCTCTGATGAGTATTAAAGTACAGTAGTTGTGTGATTGTAATTAGTTGACTGTACATGATGTGATGTTTATTCGTCACGTGATTGTCAGATTAGGTAGGAGCGCGCCACCGCGTGGATGGCGCCGGTAACCTCCAGGTTCTCTCATTGGATTACAGAGGGTGACGTTTTTGTGCGGGAAGCTTTGATCCACGTGGGTGGTCCCGTCGGATTAAAACGACATTTCATTCATAAACATCACCGGCCTGTCATTAAAGAAACACACACGCGTCCACCGACAGAGTCTACGTAAACACAAACACGGGCGCCCACGCTAACTACCTGTTGCATCCGAAACAGAACAAAACTCACTTTTACGCTTTTCAGCACATCCAGGTTTATCATGGTTAAAGGCAGAAAATGTGGGTATTAAGGTGCAACAGGCGGGTCGCGGAGGAATAACGTCGGTGTGTTACAATGGCGACATGAACAACGAGGCAGCGACCACCCACACAGCAGAGGAGTCTGCCCGGAGAGGGTGTCGGAGCTGAGGAGGGGGGAGGACGCCATTGGAGCCGCAGCTGGCCGTCTGTGATCGGGCCGAGGAGGACAAACACTACCAGCGATGTCGAGGGGCTTCGGGAGGTTTTTGAGCCGTCGGTCGCAGCGCTGCAGTGTGGACACGGACATGTAAGATGGACGGGCGGCCTCCGAGGAGGAGAAAATATGGAGCCACTGCGCGGAAGCAAAGCAGGTAAAGACGGGCAGCTCGGTGTGTGTTAGTCGGGGGGACAATGGGAGAAAGTTTCAGCTAACCGAGGCTAACTAACGGTTAGTGGCGTGAGCTGAGACTTTACCAAAGTTCACGTCGAGCCGCACACAAACACAACATGTCGCTGGACTTTGGGTTTTACTGCTGTTTTAAGTGAAAAAGTTAACTTTAACCGAGTAACGCGGTGCTGAGATGAAAACAAATGGGTGTTTGTGCTGTGAAATAATTGACGAGGCTAACGGCAGGCAGCCGACCGTTGGTCCGCTCAGATTTATTAAAACCTAAAAACGGAAAAACAGACGATAAGTCGGTGAGGATGGTGTCCCTCCGTTTCTGAGTTTGGTCTGTCTTGATGTTAAAACATGTAAATAATGGCTCAGGTTGATAATGTTACCTGTGCTTCACATTCCTGAGGATGTTTTAATAAATTATATCCAGTATTAAAAGTAGTTTTCTGGTACTTTCCCTTAGTTACAACTGTGGAAGCTCATTTCTGCCTAAATTAAAGTATCGACACCATCTCGTCATTTGTATGGAAACTTATTTTTGCAATGCCAGAAAAAGAAAAGTTTATTGTTATGTCAAGACAATTTTCACATTACCCTGACATGTTATCATATTATATCTCAAAACTTTTCCGTAGCAATTATATGTAAATGTTATCACAGTGTAAACACTATAATATGATCATATATAAGCTATACGGTTTTACATTTTAACGTGAGAAGTTCACGTATCGTAACAAAGTGAAAATATAATGTTTTAATGTTAAAGACATTTTGTTATTAGAATTTAATTCTCACGTTATAACACAATCCTGATCCATTTTTGTTTTATATCTCCATTTTGACCATATGTCTCATTATATGTGTGTGTGTGTATACATATATATATGTGTATATATATATATATATGTGTGTATGTGTGTATATATATATATATATATATATATATATATATATATATGTGTGTGTGTGTGTGTGTATATATATATATATATGTGTGTATATATATATATATATATATATATATATATATATACATATGTGTGTGTGTGCGTGTGTGTGTAGTGAAAGAAAAAAATCTATGAAAACCTAAAAATGTCCAACTACCATTCAAGAACTGAGCATACATAATGAATATAATTTAACTTGTAGATAAAAAAAAAGCAAGAGGGCCCTTTAACAGTAAGACTTTGTCAGGCAGGGTTTGATTTTAGCAATGCTTTCTTTGTAGGTAACATCCTTGTGTATCATTTCTAACCAGGTATTTGCCTCAACAGTGTCCGACCATTCCTTCCCCTGCCTGGTGGCCCGGTCTCTCACCATGAACACCAGTAGGAACTGCACCCCAGTGGGGCACGGTGAGGGTCTGGCTGCCTTGGAATCAGTCTCCATTGTGACCATCACACTCCTCGCCTGCCTGGGGAACCTCCTGATTGTGGTCACCCTCTATCGCAGGCCCTACCTGCTCACGCCCAGCAACAAGTTTGTGTTCAGCCTAACTCTGTCCAACCTGCTGCTGTCCGTGCTGGTGCTGCCGTTTGTGGCCGTGAGCTCGGCAAAGAGGGAGTGGGTGTTTGGGGTGGTTTGGTGTAACTTCACCGCCCTGCTCTACCTGCTCATCAGCTCCGCCAGCATGCTGACCCTCGGAGCTATTGCCATTGACAGGTTGGTGCTGGAGAATGATCCCTGTATAGTCATATCTTTAAAAAAGTGAATGTTGTTTCATACTGTACAAAGTTGATATGGCGACAGTGTTAGCAAACAGATGCCTATTTACACATCTTTAGTACATTTAACTATCATGGAGTAACATTATCATTCATCTGGAATAGTGTGGGGAATCTAAGTCAAATATTTTCTCTGTTTTTGGTCTCCACCACCTCCAGAGTGAAAAAGTTTGTACTCTCATTTCTTTGTCTGATGTTTGGTTAGTGTTTAGCGGGTTTATCAGATGTTTTCACTGGAAACATCTACCTGATGCTGCTGGAAACATAACAAACAAAAAAGTCAAACAGAATTTGTTTACATGCCCTTGAGCAAAGCATTTAACCCCTCAGGACCAGGGCAGCTGCTCACTGGCCAGTGGTATTGGATTGTGGCTGTACTAGACTTTAGACTAGACTTTATGGATCCCTTTGGGATGACTCCCTCAGGGAAATTCAATATGCAGCTACTTCAACACGGTGAAATTTTTAGGCACAGCATTCCTAAGACGAAATGTTTGACATCTTGAATTGAACAAGCCTGTATGACCCCGAAAAAGCTCCCCAAATGTAGTTGTCAGTGAAGCAGTGTGAAGTGTTTCTTTCTGCAGGAAATACACAGAGTCAGAGTAGATGCGTATATACACTGTAAACAAGAAACAAACAAGAAGCATCTTTACATCTTTCCTCTGACAAAGTGAATATATTTCACATTGTTCATGCTGTTTCTGTCACATTCACAGTAGTTTTTGGTGTGTTTCCCTTTAAGGTCAGTATGTAGCCTTGTAAATAAGATTGGTTAACCACACTCTTAGGTCGTGGTATTTTTCTGGAGATTTTCCCAGCTCAAGTGACAAGCATTAGACTGGCTCACACAAAGTAACTTTAAATGTGGACTGACATGAATGAACCATTCATCCGCAGAGCTGAGATTATTTCGACTGATTCCTATTTTTAGAGAAAAGAAACTGATATGCAAGTAAAAGCCCACACAAATATAATACAGCATACTGAAATCCACTTTTATAAATCCACAGACTGTAACCTTTTTTCTTAACTCATATTTGCTTGTATTTACTGATTCTGAAGGACAGTTTTTTCAATTTTAGACTATAATATACAGAGGTGTGCATTGCCTACTATCTGGCAATTCGATTTGTATCATGATTCACAGGTCATGATTTGATTCGATCCCGGTATATCCTGATTCTAAACTGTAAGACGGTTTTAAAATGACTTTAGAAAAACAAATGCACTTCATAATTCTTCATATGAATTATGTTCATTTTATAAAATATATTTTATTTATCAGAAATGTCTGAACAGTGAACACTCAAGCAACTGTAACAAACAAGTTGTAGATTGTATGTTTGAGTAGGATATAAAAAAATGATAAAAAAAATATTAAGGCTAAATATGCCCTCATTAATAAAAAATCTTCTGTGTTTTAGGAAAATTAAATGCAGTGCATTTTCAGACCTTAAATGCATTTGCAGGACACTGGATCATCTTAAAGGATGTGAAAACATCAATACTAAACAATATTTCACCATGCTGAGACATTTACTGTGTGCTCTGCAAGACTATAGTGTAAAGAATGGACTCCGGGATAACTCATCAAGATCTTATTATTACTGTGGTGGGCTGGGATGATTTGCAAGGCTCTTGTGTGTTGCGCTGCCAACTAGTGAGCAGAAGTTTGAGTGCAGCACAAAAGTAAGACACTGCAATGAACATTACCACAAATAATATGTGTGAAAAAATCTATCCAGACACATTTTGAATCGATACGAGAATTGCGCGAAGTTCTTTTTTTTATGTGTCAACATGAAATTATCCAGTGCTGCATTTGAAAATATTGGTTCACTTTGTCAAATAGAAAAAAGGGATGTTTATATTTCTCAATGTGGAGTTTCAAAAAATGTAGACAACAAATTTGCGTTGACTCATATCAGTCAAAACACAATGGTACCCAGTTTTTGTTATAAAAGTAAACAGTTTATAAAAGGCTAGTCATGACAAAAAATGATTGGCAACTGTTTTTCTTTCTCAATTAATTATTTCATTTATCAATTAAAATTATTAGGTCCACCAGAAATGTACTTGGTTCCAGGATGTTGTGGTTTTCTCAGTTTTATATGAGTGTAATATATTTTTGGTATTGTTAGCTATAAAACAAGAGATTTGATGATGGGAAATTTTAAACAGCATTTTTTGGATATTTATCTGGAATGTTAAAAAGTTAAGTCACTAGATTTTTAGAAATCTGTTTGTCTTTATAGACACACACCAGGTTGGTTGGAAATAACACTGAGTGCCTCTAAATGTTGAAATTATACTGTTATTGCTGTTGTCAGGCATCACAAGTGCTGTTAAATGCAGCTGCTCAGCTGTAGGTTCACTGTGTAGAAAACAGCCCTCACTGTTCTCATTCTACTGTCCTAATTACCCTCAGCACCTCTGGGAGTTTCTGATTCTGCAGCTTTTCACAAAACTATTTCCAGTGTTGTTGTGCAGCCTTTAGCGTCACCAGGCAGCCTCTGTGTTTCCTGGACCAGGGTACTGCCTCAGAAACCGTGCAGGGTTTCCTCACGGTGCTCTTCTCTCGTCCCAACAGGTACTATGCAGTGCTTTACCCTATGATCTACCCCATGAAGATCACGGGAAACCGGGCGGTGGTCGTCATCGCTTATGTGTGGTTACACTCCTTGGTGGGCTGTCTGCCTCCTCTGTTCGGCTGGTCCTCCTTCGAGTTTGACTGCTTCAAGTGGACCTGCGTCGCGTCCTGGCACAGGGAGCCGAGCTACACGGCCTTCTGGGTCACCTGGTGCACCCTTCCCCCCTTTTTCATCATGTTTGCCTGTTACGGTGTAATTTTCCGCGTAGCCCGCATGAAAGCCCGTAAAGTACACTGTGGGACTGTCGTCGTGGCCCAAGATGACGCCACCGGAGCTCAAAGAAACGGACGGAAAAACTCAAGCACCTCCACTTCCTCTAATGGAAGCAGGAGGAGCCTCGTGTATGCAGGGAGCCAGTGTAAGGCCTTCGTTACCATCTTAGTGGTGGTTGGCACCTTCCTTGTGACCTGGGGGCCCTATGTGGGGGTGGTGTGCACCGAAGCTCTGTGGGGACAAGGGAGTGTGTCTCCGGGCCTGGAGACTTTGGTGGCATGGCTGTCTTTCTGCAGTGCAGCGTGCCATCCACTCATCTACGGCCTGTGGAATAAAACAGTCAGGAAGGAGCTGCTGGGGATGTGTTTCGGAGATCGCTACTACAGAGAGTCATTCGCCACGCGGCAGAGGACGTCCCGTCTCTTCAGCATCTCCAACAGGATCACAGGTGGATCACTTCAGATTAATACAAATCTACATATGTTTACATTGTCAAAACAAGAAAAACAAAGCTGATCAAAGAAACACATAAAAATACAGCAGTTATGTAGAGACACAGGATTCATTGTCTGAAAAGTTGAAGTGTTTCTGTAAGCAAGTGGATGTTTGTGCAGACATTTCTGGAATAGATACTGATCATGTAATAAGTAACATACATACATACATACATACATACATACATACATACATACATACATATAGTGTATTGAACTTGTTTAGATTTATGTTCCTGTGTCGTGATTTCATGTTTTATACAATGTTGTCTGATTAGAACTTGCTCTTGTGCTTTCAGACCTGGGTATGTCCCCTCACCTGACAGCCATGTTGGCCGGTGGAGGTCATCTGCTGGCTCCAGGGAGCAGCACCGGAGACACTGGCTTCAGTTTCACTCAGGATTCATGTAAGTGTTGCACACAGGAAAGAACAGGAGGAACACATTTGTCCCAACTCCGTACAATAAACTACTCCTACACAGTAAACACATCATCTTTGAATGTTTTCAGATTGGCGGTGACTTTCAAAAAGCAACAAAATATCTTCAGCACTTTGTTTAATGTGATCAAGCTGTTTCACCACCCACACGGTCAGATTTCTTCAGCTGTGAGCAGCTGTCCTTTGTGCATTGCATTGTGGGAGAATTCTGCAACATCATCAACATACTCAGAAATAGATTTTTTACTCTGCATAATGAATTAATGACTACTTTGTCATGTTTCAAGTATATTAGTATGGATTTAGGAAACAGCTGTGTCAGGAAAACAACATCTGGCTCTGCTGAAGTTCTTCTGACACTTTACATGTTTACCCATTTAAAGAATTATATATATATATATATATATATATGTATATGTATATGTATATACACATCTATTAAAAGAAAATTGTTTATCTGAAATTAAATGACATCTTCAAGTTACTTGTTTTGTCCAGCAAGCAGTAAAAAACCCAAAGTTATACCAGTTTATTGCTGAGAAGCTGGAACCTAAAATACACTAAAAGGTATTAAACCTTCTGTAAATCCACTCCATGTACATACAGTATTATAATGGGACCACAAAAGCTTTTTCTCTATAAACTAATTAAACATTTCTTTCATTCATTTGTCTCCTACACTACTGTACTGGCCCGATTAAACATTTGCTTTATAAAATGTCAGATGAAATATATTTCATCAAGTCAAATAAAATGGACCAAAGCAGCAACATTTGAGAGGTTTTACATCTTTATTGATTAATTGCTTAAACAATTAATTAATTTGTTATCAAAATTGGAGGGGATTATCGACTGAACATTGACTGATCAATTAATAATCAATTAAACAACAGAACATGGAAATAAAGTGGCTCATGGTATCCACAGACATGAGGTTTGAACAGATGAAGCGGTCTTATCAACTGTGCTGCGTCAAACTCCCACAGCTTTGTTACATTCCTGTTTCGCTGCTCATGTTTTAGCATCAGGCAAGTAATGTCATGAAGAAAAGTACAGCTCATTTGTGTCCTTTTGTCAAGATGGTTTCCCCTTTGAGAGGCTTGTGAATGTATAATTTCCCACGCAGGCACAGACGTGATGCTGCTGGACAACTTCTCCACAGACGGCTCCTCCCACCCACAGCACCATGGGAATTTGTCTGGGAAGAGGAGGAGCTCAGTCACCTTTGAAGACCAGGTGGAGCAGGCCAAAGGTATCTGCATCTATCTAAACAGGCTTCATAACAAATTGTCAGTAAACATTAGATTTACCGTAACATTTCCAAAATGATTACATATCTGTGTTTTTTTTCTACTCAGCTGAAAACATCAACATGTCCTCGGTTCAAGTCCACGCAGAGGTGCACAAATCTCTCGACACCTTTGCCTCCTGCCTGGCGAAGGCTATAGAGAGTGACGCTAAGCTCACCCTATTTGGAGACGGTCTGGGTCTGCCTGGGGGGCTGTTTACAACCAGGGCAGCGCCAAGACCAAGGTACCTGGACGGTCAGAGACTGAGGCTGGAAAGCATCGACGAGGGGATCGTTAAAGACGACAGAGATGAAGACGAGCAGGACGTAGAGGAAAAACCAGCCTGAACACTGCTGCTCATTTGTTCATAGACCATTTATTAGTGACCTGTGAGGGTTTCACACTCCAAACATGACCATATGTGACCAGTCAGGGCGCTGCTTGTCGCGCTCCGTGGTTAATGAAGTCTGATCTATTTACATATGGATATTCCATACTTGAAATTATTAGGAAACGAGAACAGGCACATTTTTCATTCCACTTTGTTGGACCAAGTGCACACCATCAGTGTCCTTTTGTTGATTCATGTAATCAAATAGGAAGCCTTAACTACTGTAGCCTACGTGACCTGTTTGTTGTAGACATTTGTTTATTGTATGTCCTCAGGATTTGCAATAACTGTATGAAAGAAGTACAACAGTTTCTATCCTCCACAAACTTGTGACACTGTTATCAGGAACCAAGAAAATGTATGTTTTAGTACAGGACACATGTTTTAGTTGCCCCAGTTGCATGCTGGGATAACCACCCTCATCCACAATCCTTAGTAGGAACCAATGGCTGTGTCTGAAATCACCCACTACTCACCATATAGTCCACTTTATATAGTGACTTCACTATGTTGTAGTGCCATCTCAATTTACAGTGTAAAATATTATAACCTATATTATGGATTCAAAGTATCTCACAATGCATCATGAAAACTTGTTTATAACCCCATCTGCCATCATGCACTGTGCTGAAAGACAAATGGCAGACAGCAGTGCATGACAACACAAACAACCACAAAGTACTTTTTTACTAACAATACTATTTATTCATTTGGGGAAAATACGCTTTGTGTAAATGTATTTATCACATTTATTATGGATGTTCAACCAGTCGACATCTTTCCAGCAAATATTCACTGTGCCTTTACTGTAGAGAGAAAATGAGCCAGGTAATGTCTTAAAGTGTTTTTTTTTCATTTTGCTGATGAACTCAGCAATAGTCCTCTACATAGGAATCTCCAGATGGTGAGTAGTGAACGACTGAATGGTTTCAGACACAACCAATGAATATAGGAATTTAAAAAATCATAAGGTCTCAAATCTGTCATAGTATATTACAGTATGTGTATGTATTCTCCAGCCCTGAGCTCATATGAGTCATATGAACAACATGTAGTATTGACGAGGTACTTGCAGAATGGCGCACAATGATTATCTGCTGCAGTAATTGCACTTGACCACGCAGTGTGTACTTCATGAAACCACTTTCGCTGTGTGTCAGAGAGAATGATAATTACTGTTTTTATAAACCGTGAGGTAAGCATTAACAAGAGCCCACATTTCATAATATTGTGCACACAGAGCATAGCATCTTTATACCGATGACGGTGGGTCAACTCACTGAAAAATAAATAAGAGGAAAAGTTGTGTCTTATGTTAAAACTAGTGTCCTAGTAAATGTTCATTGGTACGTGGTTTACCTAATTTCAAACACTCCGTCGCTCCCCTTAATATTATGAAAGGAGGTAATGTAATTGTAATAAGTAGAGCACAATTCTGGTGCTGCAGTCTTACCTCGTATCTTTATTTTTATGTCTGAACGGTACTTTTGTAAGAAAGAACTGTACACCTGAGAAATGATGTAACCTTTTGATTTTTCACTATACAGTAAGTATTAATACAAATATTTGCATTAAAGTTTTGTATCAAGATTCTTCTATTAAACTTTTTTTTACGCTTTCTTTGTGTTGCTGTGATTAAGTTCAGCTGATGTTCTAGCTTTAGAACTACTACGAAGATGAAAGCCTGGCTTGTTTCAGACAACGCAGGGTTAAAGCTAATGACAGAGCAGCAGTGATGAGACAGGTGCTGTCTGTTTCTGCAGGATAATGGAGGGTTTACTGTCTACAGTTAACAGCACAGACTGTTGCTTATTTCTCAGTGATTTTCAATTCATTTCAGACATCTCCGAGATGCCAAAGCTTTATTTTTTCCAAATTCTGTAAAAGATTATAATTTATTCACATGTCCCTTTTGGGGAGAAGAACCACAGCTTTGTTTCTTTTTTCTCTTGGACAACAAAAGTAAAATTAAAGCATTCTCCAAGTATGTTTTACTTAAAGTCCTTTTTTTTTTCTTTAAACATGCGTAACTGCCGGAGCAGCACATCAACATTTCTTAGCTTTGTGCTACAAGTTCAAAATATCACACGTTAACACTGATCAAAGCTCACTCTCTCCTAACAAAATAATATTGCACTTAACATCCTTGCACACCAGCCGCCATTATTCTCACGCTTGTATATATATATATATATATATATATATATATATATATATATATACTGACATCCATCTTCTCCTTTTGCATTCACACAGATGTATTTTATCCTCATACAGAAACATCAGTAAGAAAGTCATCTTAAAAAAACACAGGGGGGCTAGAAATTACACTAATTTTCAAAAGGAAGTATTCTACACTATACTTGTACAAATCTCAGTTGTTTTCCAAGTGCTATACAGCAAAAAAGAAATAGTGTTTTCTTTAAAATAAAATGTCAGCAGGCTACTGCTCGTCCTCATTTTCCTGACCCGAACCTTCGGAGCGATCGCCTTCTAGTCGATCTGCAGGAAAGAAATATTAAACATGTAAGATATCGAAGAGGGTGGCAGAAGCTCAGTAAACACTGTCTTTGCGTTATGCTGAAAAAAATATCTTTGTATATACCTGATCTGATGTGGTTGAGGGAGGCCAACATTCGGAGCATGAAAGAGGCCGGGACTGTGATTGTGTTCCTGGTCTCCTCCAGCATCAGCTCATTCCGAGTTATCACCTTGAAAGAAAAAAAGAGTAAAAGTGAAGAGAACAGACGAGAGGAAAATAATCTGACAAATGATAAAGAAGAAATGCATCTCATCTTCTGTCAGATACAGAACCATGATTAAGTCTTTGGGAAATGGGCTTCTTTACTTTCTTACAGTCAGATAATTAACACACCTCATTAGCAAGGACTCTGTTGAAAGATGGCGACTCCTCCAGTGGAGACCAAATCTTGATATCGTAGTCTATCCCTGAAGAAGCCAGAACTGAAAGAGAGTAAACACAACCTAAGTGATGTCGCCGCGTCACGTCGGATCATCCAAGGTGCAGCATGGACTTGGAGGAGGGGGACTCACTGGGGTCGTAAGGGTGCGGCTGCAAGCAGTTGACCACATGGTTGTCGGCCTCGAGCAGCATGAGGTGCTCCGCCGTGTGTCTGTCCCAGATGAAGATGTGGCCACAGTCTGAACCGCTCATCACAAAGTTGTTGCCCCAAAAGCACGACTCCTTTATCTGCACACAAAATAAATAAAATCACCCAAAATGATCACACTGCTAAATAATAGAATAATTTGGGAAACAATTTTATTTGCTTCCTTTAGATGTGCAGATTAACGCCACTCTTGTATCTGTGCATATAATACAAATACATATAAAACATAAAGACTGGAACCAGAGGGAAACAGCTACCCTGTCCTAAATTCAGATGCACATCTACCAACATGTTTTTCAAGCTCACTATTTTTTTGTTTAATCTGTGCATGAACAGAAACATAAAAATAACAATCAGTGGTTTCAGAGAGAGTTACACGGTGCATTCATTTATTCATATAAACAGCATTTATCCATCCACTGTGCAGCCTCTCGGACAACAGCACAGTGTGCCAGATGTGGGCGGTAAGCACAGGTGTTGGTGTACATATTTGCACGAGAATAATTGGTTCCAAAGCTGGCAACCTTACAATAAAGACTCCAGTAAGTCATTACGCTTCTCTGTTGTTTGTCACAAAATAAAAGATATTTTCCCCTAAAGTCACAAACATTACATTTCATGTGATAGCTCTGTTTCATGTCCGAGTCCCAGCTTCACAGACTCGAGAGCTTCGTCGATCTTCTCATTGAATATCTCAGAAAGAAAGCAAGTAAAATGAGTGTAAAGTTGTATGTGGGTGGTGTGAGACGCACCATAGTCCTGGAGTTACGGTGGCCTTTGTAGACCATTTTGACTGAGGGTCGCCTGATATTCTGGGTCTCGCTCTCCTCCATCTCCCTCCTCTCTTTCCTCCTGCGAAAGAGCTCCTGGATTCGAGCGGCAGCTGAGCGTCTACAAGACAGGAGAAAACCAACACGTGATTATAAAGCGCAAAAGCAAAAACAAAAACAAAAACAAAAACAAAAACAAAAACAAAAA
>JAOXYL010000052.1:14019763-14032075 GCA_028564955.1 Terapon puta
GGAGAAAACCAACACGTGATTATAAAGCGCAAAAGCAAAAACAAAAACAAAAACAAAAACAAAAACAAAAACAAAAACAAAAAACTAAAACTGAGACAAACCCATGCGGTCACTGATGCTTTTGAACCCCATGCTTTGAATTTTGAGTGACACTTATGCTGGGCATCAATTCGACCGATGACGAGCTTTTATTTAAGACTAGAAAGCAGCCACTGTCTAGGAAAAAAACATCTGGTTGTTTCAGTATTTAACTAAACCCTGAATACTGTCTCATCTTTTAGCAGCACTAAATTAAATCAGATGCATGTTTGTTCTTGTAGCATACAAATTGAAAAAAAAGCTTTTCAAAGAAGTCCTGCTGATTAAATGAAAACTTTGTTTGTTTCCGTCAGGATGTCATGCACATTCTCTGCTCATTCTTCTGAATATAATGCTGTTATGCTGCTGCACCACCTGTGGAGTCAGTACTCGCATGCACGTCGCTCTAACTCTACGGTTAGCTGAGTGTTTATTAGTGTTGTGTGATTGAGATGACCAAACCAAGACAGAGCCTGTTATCTCCACACTACTGCCGAGCTCTAATGCTCTGCTGCACGTCACACAGCCAACACAGTGGGATGCTTTTAGCCGCACACACTTTACCTGATCATCCTATCTCCTACTGCAGATCCTCTGGAATTAAATCTATATTTGTAGTGAAACAGTCAATGGCAAGACATCACAATAGTCTGAATACCTACCCTTTAAAAAGTGACATATTAAACAAGAGCAGCATCATAATTTGGAAGATCAATAGCCTATATATGAACACGGGGTTGTTGTGTGATGTACCTTTGCCCCTGTCCTCTGAACCTCGTCGATGGGATGAGAATCGGATCGTCGTCGCTGTCGTCGGAGTCCTGGTTCCCCCGCGCGGGCTGACTCTGGCTCTCCTCTCCCCCCTGCCCCTCCTCCCCTGTGGGCTCCGCTCTCCTGCAGCCCCCTGACGTGTCCTCCGTACTCTCCGGCTGACTCCTCGACGAAGACGCCGTGTCCCCCGCGGAGGAGGCCGCCGCCGGGGCCTGAGCCGACGAGCAGGAAGCTTTGCACGGCGGCTCCGTGGAGGCGACCGCCGCACTCTGCTGGCCCGAAGACTGCGATGGAGCTGAGGGAAAACCCATGTTAATATAATGTATAATACATTTGTACATTTATATATGGTTGAAATATATTTACTAATCAAAGTGCCACAGTGTCTAATTGTTTTAAATATTGTTTTTTCTGGCTTCAGGTTTAAGGAAGAAAAAACACGTCATAACAGAAACACTACTGCTTCAACTGAACGAGAAAATAATTAAATAATAATGAATAAACTGGTCACTTAAGAAACTGAAAATGGAAATAAAAAAAACAAAAGGATGACCAAAAGAATAGATAGTAAGATAGATACTAAAATAATTAGAGTAGCCCTTTGGAAGATAATAGCACTAACACACATACTAAGTATCTTGCATATGTATATTTTATTGTATATCTCTTCTAGTGGTATATTTACTAAATTTTAATTGTATAACTAAAATTCTAGGTCTATATTTATTACTCTACTGTTATTCTTGTACAATTATTTATTTTTACATGTTTATTTCTTTATTATTTAGTGTTTCTATTCTTGTTACTATCTTTTTATTATTGTTTAGGAAGATTTAATCATTTCACTGACAATGTTGGCTTGATGCAAATTGTTGTGCAATGACAATAAATTCTTGAAATCTTCTATCTCAACACTCCCTAAAAGTCCTCTTTGCTGACCCCTAGTGGTTTAACTTCATACCGTGACGCATGGGGGTACTGCAGTAAGGTACAAGGATGAGGTGCAGCGGACATGAGGTGTCAGAGGTGAAAACGCTTCCTTTTAGCCTGATGTTCAGCCACAGTTTGACAGAGTTTTATTTGAAGGACTCACTTTTCTCTGAACTCTCCGTCGTCAGACTCTCCTTGCTCTGAACAGCCTCAGATGTTTTGGGACCTCCGCTGCCCAGAGAGCTGGATGTGCTACTGCTCCTGTGGAGGAAGATACAACAGAGACCGAGTACATAAAGTGCTTTAACAAATACTCAAACACCGTGAGGACTCCAAGAGCTGCTTGGTGTAATCAAGGTCTAAGTTACAGGAAAACACAGAGAATGAGTCCTCAGGCCTGTTTTTCTGTGTCGTGTCTGCATCTATAACAGCTGTCCATTTTTCACAGAAATTAGAAACTAGAAATTCTGCACATTGTTGGTGTCTTGGTTATTTGTGAAGGTTTACTGACTGAAACATGGTAATAAAATAAAATAAAAACGATCAATGGGTTTGAGCTTTGTTACTTTTTTCAATGCAGTCACTTTCATTGCAGAAACGTTTGAGAATTACCTGCCCAACATTTTTTGCCCAACACCAAATTTGTGTGTAATGTTTTCTTTTTGGTACTTTTTAATTCAATTTGAGTGAGGTACTGAATCGTTTACTTTATTTGTGATTGATTAGCAGGGTGTTTGGGAGCTACCGTATCAACAAAACTGTGCAGAAATAAGAAATTCTCTTCTAATTCAGAAAACGAATGAACTTCCATTCAAAACAATCACAATGACAAACATTTTGTATGTGACACCAAAGACATCTCACCACTCATCAGTGAAGTCTAGCTTGATGGTGCTGGTGGTGGTTCCCTCTGAGCTGTAGTGGAGGCTGAGGACTGGTTCTGCTGCACTGGGCCGACTGCTGCCGCTCGAGGAGGTGGTGGGAGAGCTGCTGCTGGCTGGTGCGGGAACAGGAGGATCAGGAGGTGAACCTGCAGATTCTGCTGCTCCTGAGGAGGGAGAGGAAGACCAAAATGATTTATTTAGGCAGGAACAAATATCTAATAAATCTCATGGAGGCTTTGAGATTTTTTTTCCTTTTGTTCACAGCATGAAAACACACAGGGAACATGCAACACTTGGTTGCATCACGTCCTGTCCATTAAAAGCAGGTATGAGAACGTGCAGAGGACGTTAACAAAGCGGCCAAAGTGAACTCACTTTAACACCAACCTTCACCAGCAACACACAGCAACAAGACAGAGACATGTTGAGACACAACATACAAAAGCTGAAGGATCACTGCACACCAAAGCTGGTTTATACAGTCGACCTGGTTTATATTAGACTTAAACTGTTTCTTTCCTCTTAAAACAAAATAGTTCAACCTTGCTTCTATTCACAATGCTTTGGCATTAATAGTACTGTCTTACCTATATAATGAATGTATCCCATTTCTCAGCAGTGTATTTATCATTTTCTATGTTTTCAATATTGTTGCTACATGAGTATAAACTCTCTATGCTCATATATATTTCTCTTCTAAAATGGTACAACAGTAACATGATCAAATTTCCATCTGGCACCTGATCTTATTCTGATCTCAGTAATCAGTAAACATTTATATCAAAGAGCACGTACAGGTTTATACGTCAGCTGTAAACTATCCTGGGTAGCAAATAATATGACTAATGGACAAAAATACTAGGCACTAGTATGACTATTTGCTTATTTTTTTGTTTTCTATCATTTATATTCATATGCTATGAAGCTGTAATGAGGCAACAGTTAGTTGCAGTCCCACTCAGAACTTGGGTATAAAAAAATAACAACTACATAAATGTGAGATAATATAAGTTTAGTTTTTATTTTGTTGTAGTTATTATGATGTAATTTGGGTAAAGTGACCCTTTAACTGCACATGAAGGCAGATAAATCAATATAAATAAGTAACAATTCAGACAATATAATTGCCACAATCTGATCTGAAAACATGAGCTTGATTTGTTATTATCATTATTGTTGTTATTGTTATTATAGTGTCCTTAAGCTCAAGTGACAGTAACTTGGGTCAGACAGAGAGAAATGAAGAGCATCAAATCGATAGAAGACAGACGATGCAGAGGCTTGAGAGTGTGTGTTTGTGAAGGTGAGAAGAGAGGAAGGTGGGGATGAAGGGGGGTTGACGCACCCTGCTGTTCATCAAGAGTCATGGATCCCAGCTGTTTGTTTACCACAGACGAGGGTGAATCTGGAACACAAATGAGACCCACTAAATATTGGGCAGGCCAAACCTGAGCGCTCACACAGTCGAGGCCACGAGGGTTAAAAACTTCAGTCATGTTAAAGTTTTCTTTTCAAAAAAAGCAGCCCAGGGCCAAGCAGGAGGAAAAATGCTTCATCTGGTAACAGAAATAATCCCAAGATTTTAAATGCAAAATGAGTGATTAGTAAATCTGAACTAAAACAACATGACAGGTTCACACATGCTTAGTACATGTCAACAACCTTCAAGCTCACTGTGAGACACGATAAAGTGTAAAACTTTTCTTTAAATTCAGTTTGAAACCATAAGGCAATCCTAAAGTCTGCCTCCTACAGGGCGAGCTTTCTCTAACACATCTTTAAATGATCTGAAATTAGTGAAAACAAACGTGACGGCCACACACAGGAGACATTTCTCTGCTTCTCACCAGTGCAGGTTGCTTTTTCAACATAAACAATATGAGCAACAGCCCTTTAGTCGATAAATGAACCATTGGTGTCAGACGCATGCAAGACCGAATTAAACATTAGGCTCCTTTTAGACACGCACTTCTTCTTCTTCTGTGGTTTTACATGTTGTTGTCATGTCATTAACATCTTTCTATTCTTGTGCACTGTCAGATTCGAGAGGTGAATGAAGTGTCAATTGTAACACGCCGAGCTCATTGATTAAGGCTCCAACTCCAAAACAAGCCTAAAAAAACAAATGCTCCAGCCTATAAGATCCTTTTATATATAGTGCGTAGTAATTTTAAATACTTTTACTCTGAATATTGATCTGACAGTTTAATATATTTTAAAACATGATCCTTTTGACAAACTAAATTGCATGTTTATACAAGTGCAGCAGAAACAATTAGTCCATTAATCGAATTAATTAACTAACTGACATAATTTTTTTAATGAACAATTCATTATTTTGATGATTATTTAAGTCATTAAAAAAAAAAAAAACATTTCATAGTTCCAACTTCACAAATATGAAGATGTGCCGCTTTAGACAGAAGAAGCACTGTGAAGGTGTCATTCTGGGTAACTGTGATGGAATTTCTCACTATCTTCTTATTTCCTACAGACCAACCAATCAATTGATGAATGGAGAAAATAATGAAGAGATTCATCCAGAATAAAAATTATTAGCAGCAGTCCTGTATAAAATAGTTAAGAATGAGAAACTCCAACAGTACAATACAGCTTTAACGTTAATAATGAGACAATAATGTAATATATAATAGTACTTTACTTTTACTTTTAATACTACAGGTACATTTGCCTGATTATACATGCATACATTTTACTTAACTAACATTTAGTTCTATGGCGGTATAGATGCATTTACTTCAGTATGAATCATTAAAACATGGGTGAACAACCACATGAGTCATGAGCACTGGTGCCACTCCAGCAGGAGAGTTTGCAGGTGATAAGTCAAGCAGCAAGTGGAGTGTGAGCCTTAGTGAGTGAGAGGCAGAGCAAACAGGGGGGAGGCAACACAGCAACAGCTACAAAGGTTAATAAGCACAAGGTGCATTATTGGGGAGTGGTAAAGGGGTTAACAGTGGGATTAGTGGTCAGTTCTAGCAAGACCAGGTCTTTCTGGACTGTCTCTGATATAATATGCAAACAGTCACATCTGCCTTTCCAAAGATGGAGGGGAAGGGGGGCCCAGGCAGAACAGCCCGTATGGAGGGGGTGCTCGGAGGGGAGGGTAACCTGTACGGGGTCGAGTCTCAGCAGCAGCAGCAGCTCTTTGTGAGCGTCTCTCAGGGGCTGCGGAGGAAGAAGAGGAGGAGGAGGAGGAGGAGGAGGAGGAAGGGCCCGCTCGCTGAGCCTGTCCCGGTGGGTCGGCCAGCCGGAGCAGCCTCTGCAAACGCCTACACACTAAACTTATGGGCAGCCGATGAGGACCGTACTCTGACAAAGAGGCAGAGGAAGAGAGGGATCATTGGGATTAGAGGACTGAAGGGGGGAGGACGTGAGGAAAGGATCGAGAGCAGAGATAAACGAGGAGGAGGACAACAAGATGCTGAAGAAGAAGGTGGCGTGAGGCTGCTGCTTGAGTGGAGTGGCTCATACACGCACACGCACGCACTGATGCACACACACATAGGGGAGACTAGGGTGACTAGGGTGACCTGAGGATACCTACTTGGTTTACTGGAGAGTAAAATGTGAACTATGTTACCTGAGAGTGCAGGTTCTGAGGTGGGTGTGGGTGTCGGCGTGGGGGTCCCAGTAGTGTCAGTCTGACTCCTCTGCTCTGAGTCAGGGGAAGAGGTGAGAGGGGAGGAGGAAGGTGCCGAACTCTCCACTGACGAGGAGCTGGAGGGAGGCGGCGCTGTGACTGTTGATGATGACCCTGAGGAGGAAGAGGAAGTGGACTTAGGCATGGCGGCAGCAGCGGGGCTGGCAGGTACCTCTGGGCCGTCCGTCCCCACGGGTCCCTCTGGGTTGCTGGGCTCCTGGCTGGAGGCTCCCGCGGGGGCAGCTGGGGCACTAGATGACCCCCCTGGACGGACGGCTGTTCCTGAAACAATAACAACAAAATGTACATTTTTCAGGGTTACATCAAATGCTTCTTTAAATGAAAGTTGAGTAAAATTCCTTGAATCACCCTGCACATTCATGAATCAATAATTTCTGTTAAGAAGAATCCTGAATCACCTGGTGCTCAACTCACTTGTTCACAACTAGATCTTGCTTACACCATGTTACAGACAAACAACCAGAAACTGCAATAAATAATTATGTTTAAGATGTTTCTAGGATTTGTGTGAAAAAATTGAGCAAACGCATGAAGATTTTGTTGTCACAATACACCTCTGTGTTGATTTCCCTTTGTTATTATTTGAGACTTGTTTATTTTGGGGGAAAGTGAACGAGCAAATGCCACAAAACACAGCAGCACATACACACCTGTAATTCTGATTTAATGTTATACATATGTTGATATGTTATACTTCGTCCTGTTAACCTGTTTACATTTTGGCATTGTCTGTATATCGTAGATTTTCACCTTTTGCATTTGCACTCTTCCTACTTTCTACATCAAATGGAAATAATTTACAAACAATGCTCAAATAAAATGATCGTCATTGCTGTAGCTCAAACAAAAGAAATACATGATGATTTTAATCAGACTGTGAGCAATATGTTTGCTTCTTTAGCTCTGTGTGTGTGTGTGTCTGTGCGTCCTTTACTGGATAATGATCCCAACCAAGTCAGCAAGCCAAGTCTAAGTCAAGATCTTAGATACTCAGGCCCATTACTCAGACCTTCAAGGATAAAGATAAAAGATAAAGATATAAATCGTGCTGAGACAGTGTTCAGATAAGAAGAATCAGTTATTAAAGCCTCACCTCTCGGCCGCGTCTGAGGCCGAGTTCCTCTGCTGCTCTGAGCTTCGCTGGCCTCCTCAAACCAGCGGGACAACATGTCCGACATCCTCTGCATCAGAGACACGTTCGGGCTCTGCTCTCCTGCGTGGGCACAGAAGGAAAACGCCAACATGTCAATCCAAACGTGACAAAAGGCATGAGTTCGTAAAACATCCTGGTCAGATTTCATGGAGGAGGCTGCTGTAAGATTTGAATAGCGTGGTTCAAAGGGATTGTTTTTTTCTCATGTGGAGCCTTTTAGAAAAGAAATGGGACATTTAATTTTTAATATTGGTTCAGTGACTCAGGCTTGTGTTTTGCAATTTGGGAAATATCGCCCAGTGATGACTAAGAGGAACAGAAGAGAAATAAAGGTGCATACCAAGAGCAGGGATTGTGACATTTCGCAACCATCTTTCAAGCCTCCAGGTGGTGAGAGCTTATATGTTCTTACGTATCTGGGTTTCTCAAACTGAAATTACCTCAGGGCTGCTGGTAAGATTGTTCTCACCTAAACTGGCTATTTTCCCTCAAAAGAAGATGAAAAATGTACTTGCACTGCTCTGCTTCACAACTTTCTCCTCTTAGATGAGATAAACAGTCGACACTTTAAACTCTTCCTGAAGATTCCTGTCCGATCAATATTTTTATATCATCACATGACTGCATGTAATATGAAAAGTGTGGCTGGTATCGACAGTGTATAACTCAGCATTGCAGAGCTTTAGATAATTTTGTTTTCCAGCTCATAACTTTACCATTATGGTTCCGTCTTCTCGTTCTCATTCCAAACACATTCTATTCCATTAACCTCATTCTTAATTCTTAATTTGCAAAAGCAACATGCAGAGGCTTACTGTGGCATCTAATGATGGCATGAGATTGATGCAAGACAAACTTTTATAAATGTTGGTGTGCCAACCTCCTCTGTCATAATACAAAATCCAGTCTCAGAGAATGGCTTTATTCTGGCCAACCTTGGATGATTATGGAGTCACTGATGAGTAAGTATGTATGTGCAAGTTACTGGACTCTGTCTTGTTGTATTTATTGTTTTATTGTATTTTTGTTTATACCATGGGCATGCAATATTTCAATGTATATAGTTTAAGGCCTGAATGTAAGTTTTCCTTTGCACACTAAATATTTATTGTATATTATTTAGTGTATATCATTCACTTGTCTTTTTGTATTTATATTTTTCTATGTGTCTGGCACAGAAGAGAGAAGAGCAAAGCAAGAGTTACATTGTTGTGTCTTTAGTTACTTCATTATTTTCATTATTTGACTCTATATGAACAGTTTTTACTCAGAGTTTTATTCCTCATCATTTTGACTCATTCCAGTCATTTCAATGTTTTTCTTTGCTCTTGGTTGTATAAATGAAGCTGCATGTCGGCCACGGGGCTGACTGCTCTGATCTTACCGTCTCTCTCTCTCTCGCTCTCGGGGCGAGCTCGGGGTCCAGTGTCAGACCAGTCACCTCGTAAACGGAGGCGCTTCACTGGAGGCTGCCTCAGCTGTGAAGACACGCACACACACACACAGATACAGACACACACATACACACAGTGAGAGGGAGAGAGAGAGAGAGAGAGAGAGGGAGAGAGAGCGAAAGATTAGGAGTTTGTCAGTCAAAGCATGGTCAAAAATAGCTCCGCTGCCAAAGCAAAACACTGCCTGTCTCTGTCAGTGTCCTCTTTAAAGTGCCCCCTCCCCACCCCTCAACCCCCTCCTGGCTGCACGACTGAGGTTGCCTTCACTTTCCAGTCCCCCTGGCTCTCTCTGCAGCAGGGCAACAGGCTGAGAGCCAGAAATAGAAAAAGGGGGTCTTAGTGCAGGGACTATCAACTGCTGCACTCAGGAAATGTCATCAGGTCTGGATATGGGCCGGAGGTGGTGTGAAGGAGCAGGAGGCCGACAGAGATAGACGAATAAATGAGAGAGAAAAACAAATGGAGGTTACAGGTGGAGGAAAGGGGAGGGTGGGGGGGTTAACGAGTCTCTGCTCGGCTGTCCCCTCCACCTCAGTCTGAACTATTTTTGACGGTGGAGGAACGCTGCCTGTGCCGGGCGCTGTATTTGGAAAGGAATGCGTGCGGCGGTTGCATCTCAACACAGCTGAACTCGCCATGAGGCTTTGAAGCACTGGCACCATGATCCAGCACATTCAGACACGCGTCAGGACCAGTACCCACAGTAAACACTTTGGTCTATCTCAGGTCCATTTGACTGATTTTCAACAGAAGATGCTCACCTCAACAGAAACGGTGACCTAAACACATTTAATGAAACATTTCAGATTTGGGTTTAGGCAGAAAGCTATTGTGCCTTTTCTTTCTTTCTTTTCCTCCCTTTTCTGAGCATTTTCTTCTCTCCGCCGTCCTTCGGGGTCATTTGCTCGGCTCGCTGCAGTGCATCACACATTTAGCACTGATCTCTACAGTGCACTCAGAGCAGCACATGAAGGTGGGAACATGTAGGCACACACAGGGTGGAGTGTATGGAGGAAGAAACATCATGTTCAATCAGTTTATCGTTGATCGACAAGCAGCATCTTTGAAACTCTACTAAATGTTTGATGAGTGTTTAATCAAGAAAGACAGCCAAACCATCGCTGGTTCAAGCTCATAAAAAGTGAGGATTTGCTGCTTTTTCTGTTTGATTTCATACCAAGTTAAATATCTTTGGAGTTTAGAGGATTTGTAAGACAAAACAAACATTTGAAGGTGTCACTGCAGACTTTAGACTAGGGATGGTAATGTTGGTCGGTCACTCCAACACTGAAATATTTGAACTACTGAATGAATGGCCCTGAAATTTTGTACCTGGTGATCTTCTGTTGCCAATGTGAGGTTCAGCTTTAAATTCGGCCATTACTTTATAAGTATAGGACAAACTCAGATTTGAATGAATGAACATTGGCGCCCACAGAAATCCGTCCAAACATGTCGAGGTTTCCTGTCACCAGAGTGCCGTGCGCTCTCACCTCCTCCCTCCTCTCCTCAGACGGGCCCTTCAGCTCCCGGGCCTGGTCGTCTTTGGGGTCGAACAGGTAGATGTAATCGGAGGAGTAGCTGACCAGCACCTCCTGACCGTCCTCACTGTAGCAGAGAGAAGTTACGCGACACGACTTGTTGGAGAGGTGGGCGGGAACGAATCTCACGCACATACCCGTCGTCCCGCGTCCCATGTAGTTACCTGAGGGTGGGAGAGATAGAGAGAGGCTCTGTGAGTGACCCTGGTGGAGCCTCAACACCATCAAACGGACCAAAACTGTGGATTATTTTCAACAATCTGTCAAATGCTCGATTTGTGCAACTACTTCTTCATTTATTATTTCACTGCCTTTTTCACTTCATGATTTGTGTCCATTTTAAAAATCACATCAGTAGAAAGTTCTCCGATTTTTGTGCCAACTTCCAGCGTGGCGAGGAACTGATTTTAAAATATTGCTTGGCTGTATGGTACCAGAGCCAAAATACCTCCCTAATCTGCTGCTCTTGTCTCCAGGGTCTAAACTTAAAATGCAGATGCAGCCTTCGGTTTTTATGCACCACGTATCTGGAACAAGCTCCCAGAGAACCAGTTCTCCGTTCTTTCAAACTGAGGCTTTTATTAAATTATATGTGGGAGTAATCATTCGTATCTGGCACAACAGTGCTTTCATTTTAATATTCTCCTACATCATGAGATCGACAATGAAGGAATTTTTATTTGACTTTATCTTCTGTTTTATTGTTAGAAGTTTTGGCCAGATATAAAATATTTCAGTGTTTTCAAAGAAGAGAAAAGCAGGGTGGTCTGGTGGTTTGGTATATACCAAGAGATAACAATAGATAAAAACTAACAGGGACAAGAGGAACAAGATGCAAACATGCAAAATCTCATATAAAAGTACTTTTTAAAAAAAATCTATACAAACAAAAATATTAAATTATCTGCTGCTTCCTTTCTTTTGTTGTTGCTCTTTGAGAAAAGAAGCTTTTTGTGTATGAATGACACTCTTTGAATGAAGTTTATAATATATTCTATAGGTCGGGAGCAGATAAAATACCTTTTGAGAAGAAGATAATTAAATCACATTCATACAAACATCTAACAATAGGCAGCTCCCACAGGGGAGCAGACACAACACAGAGAAACCTCTCAGGCCTGCATCCTCACCTCCATCTGTCAGCTTCACTTATCAACAACAGCCACGAACATTAATAAACGGCTAATTGAGAGAAACAAAGGGTAAATTTGAATACAAATCGCCCCTCTTGTGATTCTCAATATATGATGAATCCAAACACACAGTAAGCGTGATCTGAACCTACTTCACTGACGTGAACATAAAAACAGGAAGCTGGGTGAATGATGGGGGGGTGCAGCACACTTTACCCGTCGCTCTGGTGCCCAGCATGCGTCTGTCGTAGATACGCACGGAGCTGTCAGAGCAGCCGACAGCCAGATAGTACGGCACCAACGGAGAAATGGATATTGAGGTCGCCGCCCTTCGACAGTTTATCAGGATGTCCTGAAATCAGACACAATAAGGAAAAAGGTTTAGAAACTAATTAAAAAGTTGGAAAGTCAGCACCAAAGGAAGTGCCATTTTTCAGATTTAGGTTTTCAAGGCAGGAAAAATTATCTCTGGATTTTCAATTCTCCAGCTGTGGATGTCCACTTGTAACGCTGACAGGCTGTGGGGTAATTAAGGGGAGGGGGTGGTAACAGAGTCCGGGAACTCAGACAGTTTTAAGGTCACAGCTACTGATCTCGACCAAGAAACACGAGAGGATGCAAGATAATCTAGAGGGAGCAGCCACACACACACACACACACACACACACACACACACACACACA
>JAOXYL010000052.1:14043639-14076698 GCA_028564955.1 Terapon puta
CACACACACACACACACACACACACACACACATTCAGATGATATTGACTAGAGGTTACCAAGATTAAGGAGAAGGTGGCGTCACAGGGACAGTCTGGCCTTTGTTTAGTCTGTGTAAGGGTACTGGTGCTCTTGTTGTCAAGGACAGCTCTCTGAGCAGGTACAAAGGGGCGGCGACAATAAGCCAACTCCCTCTGAGGTGATTTGTGGTGACAGAAGTCCTACTTTTCGTTCAGCCCACAGCACCGTGGCAGGAATGTGGCTAATGCTGCTTCAGGACCAGCAGTTCTTTATTTTCCTCCTGAAGTTCATGTGGTGTCCAAAAATCTGTTACAGTCAGTCTGCATGTATGTTTTATGTGTTCTCACAAATTAGAAATGTGTGATTGAGAGATTAACCCTCTTAGAAACAACAACAAAGGTCTAAAAAATCTAAATCTCTATAAAAATGCCCTTCAAAGTGTTATTTTATCCACCTGTGTGAGGCTGCACTTTCATAATCAATTAAATGTTAATAACCATTTTCTTAAATAACAAGTAGTTTGTTTTCTTTAGTAAATGTGAAATGAAATGTCAAATAGTGAAAAATTCCCATGAATGACATCTTCCTATCTCTCTTCTTAAGTGATTAAATTAGGTAAATCAGTTATTAAGGGTCTTTTTAGAAGAGTTTGCAAAAATTTGCTTAAAATATCTTATGAGGACAGTAGATTACAGACCTGCAGCTTTTCATGTTTCTTGACATTTTATTTTGTTTCCAGTGTGTTTGGACACTGAGGCGTATCTGTTAGTATCTGTATCTGTTACGCTGATGCTCAGGCTTGTTTAGGAGTTTGGTTTCATCTTTACACCAGCAGGCAGATCTGTTACCTCGGAGAGGAAACTCTCACAAGCTGTAACATTAAATTGAATAATACCAAATCCACTATTACTGTGAACGTAAATATCCTGTTTCATGTTTCTCCTTTCTTCTGTTTGTATTTTAGGTCCAAAGACAGTTTTCTTCTGGGCCCCAATGTTTAAATGGGTGAGTATATTTTCACACAAAACTTTGTGTAAGTTGACCCAAACCTTTTCAGTTTGTCAGCCCCGTAAAAGCAAAGCACAAATATGGTGGTCAGTTCAATCAAGGATGCACACTGTGTTATTTGAATTACTTTTAGGGACCTGAAGCAAAATTATTGTAGCTTTTTAAAAAAAAGTCAACATAATTTATGTGACATTGTCTTGTTGAGCTTGGAAGCAATTGTCACAGATGCTCAACCCGCCACCGCTGTGTAAACTGATCTGCTAACATACAGTAGATGAATTAAAAATGCTGTGGTGTCTTCACCTCTACAGGGTCTGGTTGTAGCTGGCCTGGCCGATATGACTCGACCAGCAGAGAAACTCAGTACCTCCCAGTCTGCAGTGCTGACAGCCACAGGTAAAGTGGGATTACTAAAGGAAGTACCGGGAAAATGTTGCAGTTTTCATGTACTTAAAAATAAAGATATTCTCATGTTCTTTGTACATTTTATAGTCCAAGTACATATAATAAACTCCAGACATGTTGGTCTAAAGGTTTCCAAAAATGTGGTTGTCTCTGCCTTTAACGCGTGACGTACATTTCAAAATGTCGGTCCAGTGTTCACAGAGAATCGGACCAATCTGTGCTAAAGGTCATGTGATGTATCTGCTTTTGCAATATGTTTCTTCAAACAAATCTTATCTGTTACTCTTTTGCCAAAATACAGACTCTGTTCTTACGAGCAACAGCCAGTTTACCATTAGTGTGCTTAACCTTCACTCTCACTGCCGTCCTCCAGGCCTCATCTGGTCCAGATACTCGTTGGTCATAATCCCAAAGAACTGGAACCTGTTTTGTGTCAACTTCTTTGTGGGCGGCGCAGGCGCATCCCAGCTCTACAGGATCTGGAGGTTTGTGCTGGACTTACAGTATAAGTGACTGTTTAATTAACGTATTATCTCCATCATAATTTCCATGACCAATTATGATAAATGATGCGGGATAGGGGCACAGCAGATGTCTGACAATGGTGTATTCGTTAGTCATTGCTCATCGGAAATCATTGGCAACAAGTTAATGTTTGACAAAGTATTTCACAGCTGAAACAGTTAGAGTTGAAGTAAATGTACAACACACTGTAGTTTTCATGTGTGCTTTGATTCCAGTGTCAACCACAGATTTAATCAAATCTACAGAAAATTAACAAAGAAAATGCAAATCAGTTCACATTTCCATCTACAACTGTCATCAGGATAAAGAGCTGGTAGCAGTAAATCACTATAGAAGAAGAGGGCTCGACAGGACTACTTAAAGGAGTCAGACCTCCTCTGGTGGAGGGAAATGTAAAAAAAAAAGTAAAAAAAAAAAAAGTTGACTGCTTAATTTTATGAACGTTACAGACTTCTAAAAGCTCCCACAGATCTCATCTTTTTATCTGCCGCCATTTTTATCTCTTCAGTTGTACCTTCACTGTATTTTTGGGTTTTATTGATTAATAGTAAATACTTTGGTTACTAATTTAAACAAAATAAATCTGAATAATGTTCTTTTTCTCATCTTTTCTGCCCCGACAGGTATGAACAGGATAAGAAGGCGCAGGCTAAAGCAGCTGCAGAGTCCTGAGTGCTTTCCTGTTGCCAACGCTCCACTTCCTCCAGTGGACTGAAAGGGAGACTTCACACGGGGCTCAAAGCCGCCCCCCTTCTCATCATCTCCACATCGTCCCACGTCGTCTCCATAACACCCATGCCATAACCATTACTCTACCACATTAAGCCTGTTGTCCCTGTTGGAAACGTGCACTTTTCCTTAAGTTTCAGATTTCCTCAGGGTGAGAAAAAAAAAAGTCAAACAAAAAAAAAAAAACTAAACAAAACGTTTTTTTAACTAGTCAACACACACTCAAGAATGGTGGTCATCAACGCACAAGTATCGCTTGTTCATCAAGTTGTATGATTGTACATTTTTTAACTTAAGTTCATGCTTTATATCTCGTACACTAGTTGGGAGGTTTTGCTGTATTTTGTGTTTTCCATCATCCGTTCTTCAGGTGTAGCAGTCATACCTCATGCAATAATTTCCCCAAAAAATGTAACTCTTGGATTTGTGTTGAATGCGGTTTAAGGAATGTTTCCAAATGAAATTTAGAAGGATGTCATCACATTAATCTCTTTGTTTAGTTATTTATAATTTGGTCGCAGAATCTGTACCTCAGTGATCATTAAATCATGATTGATTACCATGTAATGATTCCTTCCATCTTAATGGCTTTAATATATTTAATCTGTGTGAGAACATCATAATTTATTACCACTTGATTCAACTTCTCTCATGTAGTGAAAACAGTTTAGATATATGCAGTTCTTTTCTGATTGTTAATCAGAATGACTTATACAAATGCCACATATTTTACCTGTGCAGCTTTTTACTGACTTTTGCAACAGAGTCAACAGCGGCTGTTTATTATCAAAGTCTCACAGCTGAATTATTATTATTCTTAGGAAGGTGTTTTATATTTGTTTGTGTAAAAATAGTACTTTCTTTGACATGTTCCCACTTTAGGTATTTGTTATAAACCCCTGACTATTTAAGCAATAATTGGTGTCTTGATCTGCTGACTGTTTGAACAAATGACACTCTGGAGGTTGATCGTTATGGCTCTGTGGATATGTAATGGCTTTTTAATGCTAATAAATCCAGTTTAACACCCATATGATGTAAAGTATGAACAAAGTTTACTAAAACAAATGGAGTGACGCTGATGACCAAAGCCTGTGTCGTATGTGGAATGGCTGACAAAAGATGGTATTCAGCATGACGGATTAAAAATGAGGTTATCTTGTCCTCCATTTTGAAGTCTGTCTCACTTGATTAACCTGAACTTCATCTGCGTGTCATTAAATCCCCGGGGGTGGCACTTTAATCAACTAACAGAGGTTTAATAAACTAAATCACTATCAACTGAGCTGGAAATCTTTGAGCCTGTTGTCCAGACTAAATTTATCATTTGAGGTTACCTGAAGGTTAATTTTCTGTATAGGAAGTACTTTTACTTTAAAGAATAATCCATAGTTAGAGGCATAAAATATATTAGATATAATTCTTTTACTCAAACTGCGACTACCACAATGAAAATATTCCATAAAATCAAATAATGTATTATCAGCAAAACATGAATATCAGACGTAAAAGCTACTTTATATACTGCTGGATTTAATCTACTGCAATGCGTCGCCTAAATTCGTGACTGTTTGTGGCATCACAGTTCAGTAAGAACTACAGATCTACAAAGTCGACCTTTTATAACAGGTGCTGCCTGTTTCCATCTAATCCAAAAAGTTTATACAGAACAAAGTTGGACTTTTTACAACACTACTTTGTAAATGTAGAGCTTCTGGTATAAACAGTAAATCTCACTTTGGTTAACAAACACTGACACTTAATCTCCCTCTGATGCTAAATTTAAAAACAGCCACTTAATTCACCTCAGATAATTTATTATACTATAATAATGTTATGTTACATCCATATTACACACATTAGGATATTTGTGACTGGATATTCTACACATTAAGGTTTATCCAGCCTATTATTTAAAAAAAAGATTCACACAATTGATGGTTAACCACAAAATTTTATTCACAACCTCCAAAAATAAGCCAGATTTAGCGTTTTCCACCAACACGGGGTGCGCTGACCTTCATGGGCTTGGCAATCTTGGGTTTCTGGGCAGTCTTGGTTGATGCCTAGAGAAAGAAATATATTAAAACTTACTGTAACCTGTTAAATAACCATGACAGACCATATAAAAACAAAGTAACTCAATCATCCAGTGAGGGGGAGGACATTGACATCACTTTTATACACCAAGCCAAGCCCCAACGCTCGGCACTGCATCATGTTTCACAGTCTGCTACAAAACCCAGGAGGTTCAAGTAGTCTAAGATCAGAGTAACATGCTATTTTTGAAGTTTTTACATAACACTGAATCAAGATTTAATACTGACAAGGGGAAACTAATCTATAAGCAAACACTTCTGCACCATCAGAGATCTTACCTTTGCACTTGGAGCAGCAGGCTTCTTTGCTGCCTGTTTTGCCTTCTTGGCCTCCTTGGCAGCTCTGAGAAGAAAACAAACGAGCCAAACTAATTAAAGAGGAGTGGGCAATACAGATCTTTGTGCCATCATGTACTAATCCAATCGGGACAAAATTATCTAGGATAAAATAACTTCACATGAATGTCTCATCAGCTAATTGGTAAATCAAGGTACATCGCCCCAGTGTCATCATGGCTTGAAGTGACAGTAAGAAAAGGTGAAAGTGCTCCCATGTCCCATCCCCCTTTGTCTCATAATATTCACCTTCATACTTAATCAATATGCCAGCAAGGTGCTTGAATGGACAACCTCAAAAACCATAACTGTAGTTTAGTACAATGTTAGACTGTAGATATGAGCCAAACTAAACCCGCCAATGTTGACAAACTCCATGATTCATGACTCCTTCACAGACAGAAGAGGCTGGAGAAACAAAAAAAAGTTTCAGCTGTGCTGGGAAAATAATTTCTCCTCAGTCTGCCACTTGATTCTTTAAAAAAAAAAATAAATAAAAAAAAAATAAAATCGCAGATGTACTGTGCTTCATGTCCATATGCAGACCAAAACCAGATTGAAAGATTAAGCCCACAAGGGGTCAAGTTAACCTGATCTAAGAACGACCACAGAACCAGGTTCGACAAACAGATGGACTGTGTTCTCACCTGATGGCCTGCTCCCTCTGGGCCTTGCGGACCTCGGGCTTCTGGTTCCTCTTGGCCATGATCTCAGCCAGGGAGGCCCCAGTGATGGCCCTCTGGAATTTCACTGCACGGCGGGTGCGCTTCTTGGCCACCTCTTCCTGTTAAAGGCACATTGTGAAGAGAAATTAGTTTATTTGTAGCATCAATATTGGAACCCTCTGCTCACTTGTCCCACAGGGACAATGAATTAGAAGAAGTATTGAAGTATTGAGTAATTTACATGGTCTTCACTTTAGTCAGGTGTTTCCCAGATTAAAATAAGACTTGTCAGTCTACAGCTCCACAGTTTAAACTGAACTTCACAAAAGTTGTGAACCTCTCTTAAGACATTTTGATAAAAAATATCCACATTTCCCCTAAAGTTGTTTAAACAGGTGTTCCATCCCTGGACTTCTCTACAATACAGTGTACTGTCTCCAGTCCCCAAAAGCAGCTTTGTCTGTGCTTTTTCTGTCACTTCGTCTTCATAAACATTAACAGATAATTCTCAAGAATCACTTTTATGAGACCACTAAGACGTCAAAAAAAACTCAACCTTTCATCACATTACATGAACTTTCAAGATGAACAACCTACAATAATACTGATTAATTCGCAATTTATAGTGCTCTCAATTGATAAGTCAGAATTAGTGTAAAAGAATCAAAATAAGTGCGTTAAAGTTAAAACAAATGCCACATCCGTGATATTTAATAAACGTTCAGCGTAATGGAATCAGACTCCATTATAAAGTTACAGACATTTCAACGTGTTGGAGAGTTTGGAGGCTGGCCGATGATAAGATGTCAATAAAGACGTCAAGGGTCAGTACTATGATCTCCTTTTGCTCTATGGCTGCAGGTGTGGAGTGAGCGCTGCTGCCGAGACGGCAAGACGCAGTCCAGCAACAACACATGACACAGATTTACACCGTGCACACCATCCACCCACAGCCAAGGGGGAAAACAGTGTTTAATAGTCTAAATATAAAAGTATAATATTGTGTTGTCATGCTAAAACTCTATTCCCCATTCACATGCATCTTAGCAGATAGTACAATGTAGGGAATGCTTAATAAATTAAAAGACCTAGATGTCAAACTCAAAAATGTAAATGTGACCAACAAATACTACTTTTGAAGCAAATATTGGCCAATTTATTAGGGTGTCAACAAACACACGGCCGTTACTTACAGACTGGCCCTTCTTGTGCTTGCGTCTGTACAGCACAGTCCAGTTGATCTGTCTGGGGTTCCTCTTGGCCAGGAAAGCAGACTCACATTTGGCGTTCAAGAACTGGAACACCTAATGAAAACAAGAAACTTTGTTGAATGATTTGTTACAATACATTCATGTCCAATAATCACCCCCACAGTTTAAAAAGGCCCTTGGACTGCTATGATGCAAAAGCACAGCATTAGACAATGAAGTTTAAGTATTTTTCCTAAATACATTTTCAAGTCATACAGATAGAGGGTTTTCAGTACCATCAATCACTCTTGCACTGCCCCATACTGAAAGGGCAGAAAAAAGCTGAGCTTCTATGGATTCATGTCATTTATAGCCATCACCTATAAATCTGTCAAAGTTGGAAATATATTCACAGATGTGAACTTCCTTGATCAACATGTAAGTTAAATATGCAAACAAACAAAGCCTCTTTCCATTCATAGTTTGATAAAGAACAATAAAAGTAAGCCACCCTCCAAGCTGGAAAAGTAACATTTGACTACACACAGCCAGCTGTGAGGAGACAGCACAGGGACCATCAAATGTTCAGCACCAAACAGAAATATTGCAAAATTATTTGGTAACTTCACTTTTATTCAGCCAACATCCCTTTCATATAATACTTAATTTTGGGAGGGAAAGGGGCTTTTGCATAATTTTAAGAAATAGCTTGGAAAAATATGTAATATTACTTCACTGACAGGTGACTGTGAATGTATTGTGGGACAGATGTAAATACAATTTGAAACACATTTTGTAACATTGTACGTATTCAGGAATCCCTACACATTGCTTAAAATAAGTAGAACTCAAACAAGGTAAACGCTAATATAACCTCTGTTTTACACTTTGTTTTAAATGCCTGTCTTGCACAACAAAATGTGTTCTTAAGACGCTACTGAGTTGAACCATGGAGACCTGTCTGCTCTGAGTGTGGTCATCATATGAGCCCATTAAAAATCACACAGTAATACTTGCTACAATCAACATTACCCAGCTGTGCAGTAATTATAAGGGGAGGAAACAACATTAATACACGTCAGTGAAATAAGCATTGAAGTTGTCAACTTACACATTGTGAAGCTAATTGCTAACTGCTAACATTAACATAGGATCCAGTGGGACCGACTGGACCTCCTCCAAATACTTATTTATATAACACACATTTGCTTTAAAGGGTAAACGCAACAACACGCATATTTAATCCGGTTACTTCGTGTGTCCAGTGTCGTTACCTTTCCGTCTATCCGGGCGTATCGGCGGCCATGACCCGGGTAGATTTTATACCCACTGAAACTGCACAACTCGACCCTGAAAACGACAAATATCAGGCATCACATAAAGAAAACCGTGTACACATTGTCTTAATGAAGGTATCATAGTTAAAATGTTTATTTAAATGTAAGGATGGCGTTTGATATTTTTCTGAACACTCACTTCATGATGGCTACGAGAGGGCGCAAAACCGGAAAGAAAGATGACGGATGCGGAAACTGTATTGGGAGTCTACAGACAGGTATTTATCAACTAATAAACAGCTAGTATTTTTCAAACAGGTTGAGGTCATTGATAATTCTTTATGTGTGATTTGCAAATATAAATTATGTTTGCCCTTTGTAAAAATATATTAATCAAGTTAATACGTTGTCGATGGCTGACGTCACAATCTGACGGTTGTCTAGCAAGCACATCAGCGAACGACCAAGCTTAATAATGCTAATATGAATTTTAAAAGAAGCGATATGAGAAATACATTTAAAGAGTAGCCCATGGCACTTTTAAGTCGTTTTGTCATTATCTCTTTCTATAGAAATATTTTTACTACAACCTGCCAAGTAATAGGAAATGACGGCTATTGTAGTCTTTTAAAGTCGCGAGGACGCCGGTCTTTAATACGAGCGATGCAGCCCTGTGAACTACATTTCCCAGCAGCTCCGTGGTTTAACCGTTTGACAAGCGCCAGGCGCTTTTAGTCTTTCACACTACAGTCTGCCGCTAACAGAGTTAATAGAGTGGTTAGCTAACGTCAGGCGCTTTTCTGCGGCGGCAGGATGGGTGTATCAGATTTACAGTTTGATACAAACGCTGGTAAGATGGTTGTTGTGGTTGAACAGACAGTGATTATTTCTTTGTGTTCACTTGAAGCCGCTGCGAGTATGTTTATTAGTAGCTAACGTTAGCATGAACCGTGTCAAACGATGCAGACCAAAACATCCCGTGTCTGTCCTGTGGCGTCAGATTGTCTTGAAGTTGGATTTAACAAAGCTTCAATATCAAAATAACTAATTCTGTGGTATGTTAATGCTCTGCAAGTAGTCTAGGTACAAGTGGTAATGGATTATGTATTTTCTTAGTCTTCGTCTGGTTGTCAGTAGAAAGAATTAGCTACCTGTGAACATTCTAGCCATTATGTAAAACCGATGTACACAGCTGGTGAAATACTGATATTTAAAATAAGATTCTACAGTGTAGTTTCTTTTGTAACCCAGAAGGAGGTCTCACAAACCCGTACAAAAGTGAATACTTTGTATTTCTCTTATCCTCCCTACTAGTTTTTCTTTGAAAAGATGTTTTAATATTATGCTTTCACAAGGTTGTAGAGACAAATTAAAATGAAATCACAGCAACACGGGCTAAGATGTGCTCATTTTTGGTTCCTGTACAAGCAAAACTTAAAAGATCTTGTATCCTAAAATGCCAAAAGAGCAATTCATTCATTTTCATTGTCTGGTAAATGTAATAAATCAATGGAAAATTAAATTAACTTCAACTTCTCCTTTTCCTGTGTGTGTAAACTGTCTCCAGTTCGAACGTAGGCATGTGCTGAATAAGATCTCATGTGTTGTGTAGCCATGGTGACAAGCAAAATGGCCCTGTTTCTGTGGTTTCCAGCCAGTCTAATCTCCAGCTTCTTTACTTCAACAAGGGCCTGTGATGGACCTGTCGGCCCGGGGTATGCACAAGCTGGATCCTGATTTCACTTGCTCTGAGGACACTCACACCCTCCTTCTGGACCGCAACCACATCATGAAACTGGATCATCTGGAAAGGAGCCCGGGACTTCAGCAGGTTGTTAAACCCGTCGAGCTCCTCCTTCAGTTTTCATTCTCTTTATGGCAGTCACTATTGAGTCAGTGCCTAAATACTGTACAGTTTTCTGGATTTGATGCCTTTTGACAAATCTTTATCTTTCCCTCTGTAGCTGTCTGTAGCCAGTAACCGATTGGTGAGAATGATGGGTGTGTCGCGGCTTACAGAGTTGAGAGTCCTCAATCTTCCCAATAACAGCATTGGATACATCGAAGGACTAAGAGATCTGCCCCATCTCGAATGGCTCAATTTGTCCGGGAACAATATAAAGGTGATTCTCACACCCTTTACTGAAACCTCAATCAGATAAGATTAGATCATTCTTCAGTGGGGAAATTAGCTGTTTCAGCAGCAAAGGGGATAGTGTAATTGCAAGAGGCATAAGTAAGAAAAAGCAAGATAAAACATTGAAGAGTATAAAAAACTATTACTATAATTGACAAATTCGTATCTTGGCAGTACAATTAGCATTAAATCTTGATAGTGTAAAAAAATTGTAGGGCCTGACAGCGGAGGAAAGACATGTACTATTTCTCCTTTATTCACTGTGGGTGAAGCAGCTGTCCAGTGCTGTCATTGTCCTGCATGGGATAGAATGCATTCTCCATCAGAGAGGATAACTTAACCATCATTCTCCAATTACGTCTCATTTATTTACAAAACCATGATTGCATGGATGAATTATATTTAATTATTAGTTTCAGCCGATGTGTTGATACCTTGAATGTTTAACTGACTGTCATGATGTTATGCAGGTGATCGAACAGCTCAACAATTGTGTTTCCCTTCAACACCTGGATCTGTCTGACAACAACATATCTACCATTGGTGATCTGACTAAACTGGTGGCATTAAAGGTGAGTACAGGATCCTCTGAGAACAAAACTGTCTATCTTTTCTTCTATGTATCCTTAGCTAAGATTAATTTTCTGTGATTCATTTTGCAGACACTTTTACTCCATGGAAACAGCATTACAACACTTCGTACTGTTCCTGCTCACCTACCTGCTCATTTATCTATTCTCTCCCTGGCAGAAAATGAGATAAGGGATCTTAATGAAGTAATTATCTTTGCCCTTACTTGATATGGCAGTTCTGATCTTTATTTAAATTATATTAAGACCCGATTATTATTGACTAACTTACTTCTGGTTCTTCCATAGGTGTCATACCTGGCACCTCTCCATGAACTGGAGCAGCTGTCCATTATGAGCAACCCTTGTGTGATGGCGACCCCCTCGTTGCCAGGTTTTGATTATCGGCCTTATATCATGAGTTGGTGTCTGAGTCTGAAGGTGCTGGATGGCTATGTCGTCTCTCAGAAAGAAGGGTGCGTACAGGTTATTTCCTAGTTTAGACTAATTTGAGAATATTATCCAAATGTTTTAACCTATTATTTGTTGTTTACAGTCTCAAAGCGGAGTGGCTCTACAGTCAGGGCAAAGGACGTTCATATCGTCCAGGTCAGCATGTTCAGCTGGTTCAGTATCTGGCAACTGTTTGCCCTCTGACGTCGTCACCAGCCCTGGAGACGGCAGAAGACGCTAAACTGGAGAAGATCCTCAACAAGCAGAGGTATACGTCGTGAATTAACTGCTACACAACATGGAGCTCAGAAAACATAATGCCGAAGACTGTCAGCCAATACCCAACTCATCACCTTGACAACCCAGCTGTACACCCTTTTTAATGGAGAATATTTACTTGAATGACCTCATATTTGAACTGACATTTTTGTCACTCAGGTTTCACCAGAGGCAACTTTTAGAGGAGACCCGAGGAGGCTGTCACAGCCCTCCTCGTCCAACCCAACTGGATGTGGAGAGGCACAGTCCTTCACATGAAGTCCCACAGGGAGGTGTCAGAGAGGTGAAAAAAAACAGTGCTCCCGCCGCTGCTCCATCAGTCTGGGAGACAGGTTAGAGGACTGCTCGATCATGTCTTTTCATTTTTTTACTTTACAGTTATTTACAATGCTGAACTTTTTTTCATTACTTTAACTGTTTGGTATGTGTGCTTCTACACAGAGCCAGTTGTGCAGGTTAACACCTGGATGAGCTGTGATTCTCCCAACCCATTGTTACCGGTAGTACGCAGTCCAAAGCTCAGAGAGGAGCACATCTACTTGGAGGATGTGCAGACAGATGAGGAGAAGCTCAATGGCAGCATGCTCTCCTCAGAATCCACCTTTCTCCCCTTCACATCAGATCTGGAGCCACAAACGACCCACTCTGACAGCGACGATGAGACAGAGACATTTGAACCGGATTCCCTAGCTCCAAAGCGGCCAGCGCAGCCTAGAAAGCACAACACAAAAAAGATGCAACATTTGTCCCCAGTGGATAAGCAAGAGAAGGCTCCTGAAGATGAAGCTATACCTGGTGCAGACTCAACAGCTGGATCAGTGGGGGTCAGAGTCAGCACACCACAAAATTATGTTGAGACATCCTCCAGCTTAGGTAAAGCAGAAATTAAAGAAGTCCCGAAGGAGAAGGAAATTAGTGTGTGTGCCAAAAAATCCAGTTTGATGGAAGCAGACAGGGCAGCAGTTAAAATACAGTCATGGTGGAGGGGACAACACACTCGCTGTTGTCATCCCATGGCCAGAGAGGTGCGCAGTGAAATCCGGCTGCGCAGGATGCAAGAACACATCCTATTCCTGTCTGAAAAATTTGACAGGTAACCAACTGACCTTCGTCACTCTTTGTTTTCAGTGTTATGATATGAGGATGGTTGAATATTATACCACAAATGACTGTGGATGTATGAATACATGTGTGCAAAATATTCATGGGATTTGTTTGCAGGGTGCAGCAGCAATATGAAGAGGAAAAGTTACAAAGGCTCGTACAGGAAGAAGCTGTTAAATTTCTGTGGAAACAGGTCAGTGACTGAAGTGGCTTTTTCTATTACTTTACCACACATTCAACATGGTTCTGCCTTTATTTCTTCAGTAGAGCGTAGTTTTGCTGTGGTCTTCTTTTCCCAAAGACTCAACAAAGAGTCTACATCCCTGCTAACATCTCAGTGAGGCTGTACTGGCTAAACGCTATTGTCATCATGGTAGTATATTCAAAATAGTAATGCTAACATGCTGATGTTTAGCAGGTAAAATTGTTACCATGTTCAGCTTTTTAGCTAAGCATGTAAGCAGCATGCTATTTGTGAATTGAACTCAAAATACCGCTGAACCTGATGGCAATAGTTCTGTCAGTATTGTATTACATTTTGAGACAAAGGAGCCATCTAATAGCTGAGACACTTCACTCAAAACCACAAATGTCATCATGGTAGTACTAGAATAAAAGTCAGGAGAGCACCAAGTCAGTAGTGTACCTCTCCTCTGGAGATGTTACACCTTAATCATCTAATATTGCTGCCTCATTAGTTTGACATGTTTCTTTTGTTCTCCATGTAGCTCCAGTCTATGCAGCAGTGGAAGCAGTCCGTGGAGCAGCAGCTGGCCAGCATTACTCAGGCTGTCAGTCCGGCTCAGATCTCAGCTCTTGGACAATGTGAAGCTGCCACGCCTGTTGCATCCAGCACAACAAACCCACCCAGCACCGATGTCTCCTTCCCGGACTCTGGCTTCCAGTCGACAGGTGATCAGCAGGCAGCACAGGAGGACATCTTCTTGAGCAGCGGGACAGCAGACTCTCTGAAGACGGTGCGAGCGCTGAGCCCCGTTGGCGGCGGCCTTGTGGGTTGCAGCGATGGTGTGGACAGCGCAGACTGCAGCCTGCTGGAGCAGTACCTCTCCTCTGTGCAGCAGAGGGAGGAGGAGGCTGAGGAGGCAGTCAGTGATAGAACAGAAACACCACAGCCCTCTTCACCTGTATCTTCCAGCAAAAAAGCACAGTCCAACTCCCCCCTGCAGAAAGCAGTGGACAACAAATCAGAAGTACATAGAACGGAGGAAGCCTCTCCTGGCCCTGTGTGAAAGACTACGCCTAATAGACACCTGTGGAGAACTACTGAGTCGATCTGCTTTGTCTGCAGGACCAAGATGCATTGCTCCCTCTTGAGGCTTAGGGCATGCTCAACAACTGCACTCATCTTGATTACTGACACAGATCTCAAATGGCAGTGCACTTAGTTGCCTTTGTCCATCAAGCCTCAGGCTTGAAAACAGCATCTTACTGTGAATGTAACCCAAGTTGTATTTTTTTGTTTGTTTTGTTTAACTTAACTACTTTGACCTGTTATGTTATTTAAAGGACATTTTCTTCTGTGTAAAGACAATGATTGTGATGTAGCTTCAGAAGGTATTAGAATCTTAAAGGCAATTACATTATGATTAAATATAGCAAGTAGGTTACCACCTATACTGATGAAAAGGCCAGACATGCTATAACTATCCACAGCATAGAATACATGTAAAAAACTACAATTAATCACACTAGGAGTTGACTTGTAAGCACACTTGTAGCCACTGATTATACAATATACTATACATGTTACAGCAAGCATACTATCTATCATCACTCACAGTGTTAATAGCTTAACAGTTTTTATCAACACTTTGCCTGAAAATGTTGTGGTATCTTTATCTTCTTAAAGAATGTAAATAAATCTGCAATTATTATTTTACAATGACATTTGTTTCTATATTTGTAGAAATATGACTGCATCTGGCAATCACTTTCACTGTTACCTAATCTGCAGCAAAAGATTTCCAGTGTCACAGGAAGCCTGTGATGTCTTAATCAGAAAAACATCCACTGCACACACCTCTCTTCAATCGATAACAAGACAGAGCCATTTATCATTTATGAAATTGATGCTACATGTCAAACTGCCTCCTGTAAAGAAGTCACATTGCTCATTTTCTGTCTCTAGGGTCCTTAACTAATTGACTAATTGCTATCAGACTTTACCAACATTTTGTTAAGCACATTATCGCCTGATTAATATTAATGAATTGTTGAAAGTGCTGGAAGGCGCATTCAAAGTTAAGTACTAGAAACAACATACAGTACTTAAATGTGTCGGCACTGCGCTCAAATGACCACCAGGGGTCGCCGTGGGGGCTCATTCATTTAGCCGTGAAGCAACCTCCATCCCTGAAACCTGAATCCCAGTTTGCGCCCCCAACCGTGGTACGGGGGGCTCTGAATAACCGGGGGAGGCTCCACTCGCCTTGTCTACTGCACCGTCTTCGCTGGTCGTCGTGTCTCCTCTCGGCCGGCTGCAGGACTCCCCGGCTCCTCTCGGTCCGACATGACGCTCCTCCGCCGCCGTTATGTGAGTACGGGAGCGTCGCCCGCCCGCATCACTGCCGCTGTTAGCGTCGTATTATATTCTATTATTATTCATAGTACCGTTGTTGTGCGCTTGAATCTCCTCCCATGTGCTGAATATTACAATCGCTCCGTCTCTTTGTCGAGCTACATGAGAGAGGGATGAACCGTCAGACCGTGGAAGCAAATCTGACCGTTACCCGTCTCAAGATGGATGAGACGTTCACGGCCCCCTCTGCCATCTTTAAAACTAACTGTTTATTCCACATCCCTGTTTAAACGTGGACTGAAAACAAACCTGCAGCCAGCCACAGTCACCTTGATGTGCACGGTACTTGGAGAGGCAGAACATTGACTTGGTAGAAAGTCATTTTTAAAGCAAAAATGTCAGAAATTCAACGCTTCCGGATTGATAACTATGAATAACCGGACAAACGGACAAACTAACAAACGGAGAGCGCGCATATTTCTGAAAACACACAGAGGCAGTGTTGTGTATGATTATCACGCAGTGTGTCTGTCCTGTTCAGCTTTCTGTTATGAGCAGTCTCACCCAAGAGCACATCTGGGTTGGTCAGTGTCTACGGTAATCTGTAATATACATGAAGAAACCATCTGGTCAAAGGAGAGTAAACGTTTCCCATCAAACAATAATATTATTTGTGCTCTCTCCCAATTCTCCTACATGAATGGGTTTTATTAATTCTAATGTGATACCATACAGAGGACCATTTGGTATAACAGGGGTTTGTGTTACAGATCTGAGCTCTTCCACAGCTGTCTCTAAGGTGCATCCACTCCTCTGGGTAAGGAAAGCTTGCATTGTGAAGGGCTCTGTTGGATCTTCCTCCATTGCTGTCTAAGGAGGACCATATGTCTCTGAGAGATTTGATTGTGATCACTTATTTATGGAGAAGGAATAATGGTACCAATCTACCATACCAGACATACCAGAGCATGTTTCTTGGTGTATGGAAAATTCTAGCAAGGGAAGGAGGAGGGAAATTCCAGAGTTAACGTATATGTCATACAATAAATATGGGTTAGCACAACCATCTGTAAAGTATTAGTCCTTCCCAACAGTAAGAGCCTCCCTACTGGTGTTGTTGGCTACTTTCAGGGTTTTGCATGATGAAAAAAGAGTTTTGACTCTGAGTCACGCAATACAAGCAGTGTTAATAGTTTAATTTACACTACAGGAAATTGTGATCTTTCATTTTTCATTTTCATCTTTAATTTTTTGCAGTGATGGTGTAAATATCATTAATGCATACAAAATAAAGTTTTTTTATTTAGATCATCTGCAGCCAATACAAACTATGGTCATCTACGCATTGCTTCCTAAATAAATAGAACAAATACTAGTTTCATGTTCATTCTTCTGCTCTCTTTGACAGAGTTCATTCGTTGGTGTTGGGTGCACATGATGAAGTTATCATCACCATGCTGATAGCATAAGGGAGAAGAGAGCCTGATCATGGGAGACAGAAGGAGGTCACCATGTGCCGAAACCTCTCCAAATATGCCCTCTTCTTCCTCTTTCTAGCCCTGTCTGGTCTCATCTTCCTGCTGCGTAACATCCATACTGTGGAGGTGAAGAGAGACGTGGCTTACACATGGATTTCAAATGATACTGATACCATTTACCTTTTATATGTGACAGCATGTTCAGTATCTTTTTAACCACAGTATGTGTCTCTTACCTCTGCTCACTTTCTTGCCAGAACTGGAACTGTCACACTATCTCAGCACTCTACCAGCTCCAGAGCCGGATCCAGTCATCCTTCGTCCCAGTGAATCTACCCACTTTCCATCAAAACCGGACCTTCTGCGCCCATCTGGGCCAGAAACCCTCCCCTGAAGATGAGCTGGAAGAGCGCTACCTGTTGGACTCCATCGCCTGGCCTCCGCCACACTCGTCGCGGGTGGCCCTGCGCCAGACAAGTGACCCCGTGCACAGCTTGTTCGCCATCCTCCCCACGAAGGGAGGAAGGGAGTGGCACGTTGGCGACCAGCTGGAGGCCCTCGTGCAAATGCATGACTTCCAGGGTCGTCCCAAGCGCTACGGCGGGGATTTCCTCTTGGCCAGGCTTCACTCCCCTGAGCTTGGAGCTGGTGTAGCAGGTACGGTGCTGGACCACAGGAATGGATTTTACTCTGCCCTGTTCCCGCTCCTCTGGGTCGGGTCTGCACACGTCGAGGTCACGCTGGTGCACTCCAGCGAGGCTGTCGGTGTGCTGCGTCGGCTGAGGGAGGAACGGCCCGATCGAGTGTTTTTCAAGAGCCTGTTCCGTCTGGGCTTTCTGTCTGAAACGACTGTGTGCAACTTGTGCCTACCCCCCGACCCACAGCCGCTGTGCAACTACACAGACCTTTACACAGGGGAGCCCTGGTACTGCTATAAGCCTAAGATACTCGGCTGTGACACCAGAATCAACCATGCCAAAGGAGGCTATCTGAAACACCTCATCACCAACAAAGAAGCACTGCTCTTTCAGAGGTTTGTCATAGTATGACATATTTGGGCTTTATTACAAGCCAAGTCAAGCATTACTCTCACAGAAATCACCATATATTTATTTGACTAGCGCGTATTTCCCGTTTAGCTAAAGCCTGACAATTCCTGTGCTCTGATTATTCCTCTCCTCCATTCAAAATACAACTATAAACACTTAAATAAAAAGTGACATTTTCTATCATTAAGATGAACAAGGACTCTACTTTAGAGTCTTTGCTGTAGAATTTGGTCTTTTTTAATTGGATTTTTTTACAGTAACACAGGTATCATCACACTGAACCTACAACAGTCAGTTTCAACACTGATCATTTCCATCCCTTTTATCTCAGTGGTGTAAACATCAAAGTTCGTATCCATGCTTCAGGACCTGATAGAATTGATGTGCTGCCTCCCAGGAAAGGTACAGTATACCCGCAGAGTAATCTTTTGTAATGTGCGTGTCATGTTTCATGTGCATGCTGTGATTCATTAATTTTGTCTGCAACATTTCTTGCTCTGTGTCAGATAAAGTAGAGGTAGAAAGCAGCAGTATAAAGCCAGAACCTATTAAGCTAGCACCATCTGGATATTACTACGAGGACTCGTGGAGGCCGTTAGATGGCGTTACAATGCGCCAGTTCAATGAATCATCTGCCATCACTCAGTGTTTGAAGAACAAGGTGATCAACATGTACGGAGACTCCACCGTCAGGCAGTGGTTTGAGTACCTCATTGCTTTAGTACCAGGTGAGTGTTCTTTGTGTCTCATCTGGTATTTTTATGCTCTACTTTTTGCTTTTTCATCCATCCTGCTGTAATCTCTATTTGTTCCACTTTTCCCAGAGCTCAAAGAGTTCAACCTGCACAGTCCTAAAAACGTTGGGCCCTTCATGGCAGTGGACAGCACCCATAATATTCTCCTGAAGTACCGCTGCCACGGCCCACCTATCCGCTTCTCCACCGTTATGTCCAGTGAGCTGCGGTACATTTCTAACGAGCTGGACGGCCTCCCCGGGGGTCCCAACACCGTGGTGGTGCTAAGCATCTGGGCCCACTTCAGCACCTTTCCCGTGGAGGTGTACATCCGCCGGCTCCGTCACATCAGACGGGCGCTGGTGCGGCTCTTGGACCGGGCGCCAGGTACGATAGTGGTGATCCGCTCAGCCAACCTCCAAGCCCTGGACCAAGAAGTAAGCCTGTACAACAGCGACTGGTACTCCCTGCAGCTTGATAAGGTGCTCAGGTCCATGTTCAAGGGGCTAAACATTCTGCTGGTGGACGCCTGGCAAATGAGCGTAGCCCACCACCTTCCTCATGCCCTCCACCCGCCTCCAGTCATCGTTAAGAACATGATAGACACGCTTTTGTCTTACGTTTGCCCGGAGGAGAAAAAGAGCCAGCAGACATAGAGGAATAGTGACGAAAGTGGATCTTTGTCAAAGGCAACTGACAGTTTACTGTGTGAATCGATCAATCCCTTCTTTAGTTCACAGTCATTTATTTAATTGAAGCATTCTCCAAAGCTGTATACCCTTTAAATACTGTCTTTACCAAGAGATTTGCCAGACTTTTAGTACTGATATCTGTTTACCTGCTTTCTATGTTTAATTCTGAATCCCACAAATGTTGAAACTCCAAAGAATTTGGCAGAGTGATTGTTACTACCATCTGGTTTTCTGTTACCAAAGTGTTTTGTGTTTGTGCAGCATTTTAACTCAAGGTTCTCAAACTTATTGTTGGTATTGTTTCAAGGTCGTAGTTTGAACTTATTTTTATTGTTTATATTTGTGGATGACATACCTGTTAGTTTTGCCAAAGCGGAACACTCACAGTGAGTTTTCATCTCTAAGGTTTTCCTCAGGCTGTTCAGTGTTGAAAGTGTTATAATATGTTGGCTACAGTCTTGGCTACAGCTATAGGGTAAAAATATCTGCGTCTTTACTGCACCTATAACTAAGTATAGGTTTAGGTGCAGTCAAATGTCAAATGCTGGCCAGTAGATGTACGAAGTTGAGGCTTTACCTTTGCAAACATTTCTACCATCAGCTCTTTTGTATGACTAACTGCTTTTCTAGTGCAAAAATATTTTTGCTTTCATGTTTCCATCTTATTTCAAGGTGTTTTATATGGACATTTTTGGGTTCATTTAACATAATCAGAAACTGTATGTTGTCACATGTCATCATGGGAAGAGGGTGACGACAAGACAAGAAAGGGAAAATGTGCCTATTTTTTTTGTCTAACTCTGTATCTCCCTGCTGATAATTCAGAGGCTGGCTATTATGAGACTTAACCGAGCAAGCAGATTTGCTGTCATGTTTGCCAGTATTTGCTTTTGTCAAATGTGTGTTTTTCTATCAGATAAAGAAACAGTTCATGCTGTATTTCGGAAGCCATTATCATCTGCTTATTCAAACTGGAGCTTAGGTCAAGCAGTAAAAAGAAGTTCGGAGCTGGTGTAACGTTCATCTCTTTTCCTGTGGCTGCTACTTGTCAAGATTTTATCAGGATCATATACCAAACTGGCAGCATTAAGAGTCACAGATCACATCTTCACTCATGTGACTTTGTGCATTAATTAACCACAGATTAAAGAGGAAATTACATGAAAGCACAATGACTGCACTTTATTTGTGTTCTTTATTTATTTTATTATACAAAAAAAGAATCATTGTGTTTTTATGTCTTAAAAAGTTGGGGAATGATGAAAATCATGAACCAGATTTTGTAGATATAATAATCATAAATGGTTTTATTCATATATAGAATAATTAGAAATGGATATATCGTAGTAATTCTAAGAAAGGTAGTTGTTTACACTATTTGGCCTATAATATGTGGACACTTCCACATGATACACTTATAATTTAATAAATATCTTGTTATTAAGGTTTTAATAGGCTGATGTAACAGCCTCTGCTCTTCATCCTAAAAGTGTTGGATGAGGTTGAGGTTGAGCTTCTACATGGTACACTCAAGAAAATTAGCCCAAACTATTGTCTCAAATATCAGAACCAATCAGAAATGTGCAACACATCCTGAAGTACGGGGGTGTGGATGGGGATGGACCATGCACTCATTCATTTATTATCTGTGTGTGCTGGAGCCTTTTTCAGCTGTTATTGGGCATCAGCCTGGGTTTGAACCCAAATCCCTCTTGCGGTGAGGTGACAGTGCTAACCACTAGACTACTGTTCTGCCACAGGAGGTTATCGAGGGTTTTATGGATGGGAATAATGTGTGCTGTTTGGATGTCAACTTGTTGCAGGAAAAAAGAACAAGAAGCGAAAAACTCAGTAATGCTGAAATGTTGAGCTCTGAGGCATTAGCAGGAAATCCAAACAACCCCGCTCTGCTTTATGAGGGACCACGTGCAAGAGAGAGAGTCATACAGTGGATACAGGCCATTTTTTTAAACAAAGATTTCAAACAGCTCAGGGCTTCACAAGCAGGGAGCACTGCATTCCAGGCAAACTGGGTGACGACCACATGATGAGACAGGAGGTTCACTTATACAACACTACTTGGTCTTAAAAATAGATGCAGCAACATCAGACACCCTAGCGGTAACTAATGGAGTGTCCCTGCCACTGTCAAAGTGCAAGATTATGTCAAAGAAATAGCAAAAAAATTCAAAACGCCACAAATCACTTGTGTTTTGTAATCAATTTTATTCAAAAAGTTTCATGTTCCCTTTGAAAACGTCAAGCATATCTCTCAGTACTAAAGCTTGCAGAGCATCGTGTTCTCAAGAAGTAAAAGATACAGTTCATCAGTAACTTTGGCAAAAATACAACGACAGGCAGAGCTCTGTACAAAACTAAAGGATAAACACACCGCTGTGTAAAAAAACATCCTGATGGCTACACTAAATACCAACAGTCCCTCCTCTCAACACATTCAAGAACACAGTAGAGCCTCACACCAAGAAGACAGAGACAGAAACATCGGCTGATTCTGGAGTGTTTTCAGCCCTTGGTGCAGACTGACAGGAGTGGAAAATATGAATGAGCAGCAACTTCAGCTTCTATGATGATCTTAGTTTTAACCCATGATACAGAGCAGCAATGTCCTGAGGTCGCACAGGAAGAGGCACTGAGACTGTTCAATATGTCTTTGTCAAAAGGAGTTCGTTTGTGTCGAGACAAGAGAAAGCTCTGTGTTACTGTGAGCCGCTGCTGTTTGTTGCTCACATTCATCTCTCAGTCGGAGTCATCGCAATGAACGTCTCAACAACTACGTCTTCAAATTTGGTGAAAGGAGTACAGTTCAGTTGTTGCGTTATAGAGGCCGTGCTTATATTTATTATGCTGTTTTGCAGCTGTGTAATATTTTACTCAGTCAGACCTTCGCTCAGGTACAGAGAATTGATAAACGCACACCGATATAACAAAGAGTACAGCACTGAAAGAATTAAACACATTTCAACGTTGACGATTATTTTTCAGAGTCAATTTTTGTCCTCTAAATTTGGCATCTAAATAATAAAGACCACTGTCCATCTGAAAGGGGGGGTGGGGTGGAGACTCACTGACATTTATAAAGGACAGGAAGAAAACAACTAACAAACTAAAAAGCAAGAATCATTGGCAACGTTGCAGAAATTGTAAGTGACGTCACGGCAGCATACTGAGTTTATAGACAGAGAGAGAGAGAGAGAGAGATGATCAGGATCACACATCCTGGACCCTCATGGCCTCTTGTGGCCAGCTGTATGTGTCCAAAGTGAAGGAGTCATAGTCCGGACTGTAGACATGAGACAGAACAAACGCCTCCTTGTCTTTCGGTTCAGGGTACAGTGACGCGATGTTGTGCTTGTACGCATAGTTGACAAGCTGGGAGAAGATGGAAGAAGTTAGTTGAACTAATGCTTTAAACCAGAGTATTCTTCTTCTTCTAATATCTTCTTATGTAAATTATAACTAATTACCACAATATTTTAAACATACAGCTGTAGTTCCATGTTTCTTTGAGAGGAACGACCTCATGGAAAGATCACCTACCTTCACTGCAATCTTGAAGGACACCTCTCTTATGGTGCTGAGGGGAGGATAGAGTCTTCCCTCAGCCAGGTGCTCCTCTGTTACCATGTCAGCTATCGCCTGAGAGAGAAAACAGACAAAAATATACTTAATCTGAAGAGGAAGGATGGAAAATAGAGGAGGCAGCACCTGACATGGTTGTCAATTCATAAAACCAAAAGTATATTAATTCAGAATACTAAGTATCATTAATATGTGATAAGTGGAGACAAAACCTCTGCTGTGGTGAGAAAGACATCATCCGATATGTGGCGCACTCCACAGGCAATAACACCCAAAGCGACTCCTGGGAAGACGTAAGAATTGTTTCCCTGGCCGGGGTAGAAGATGCGTCCATCGGCCAGCGTCACCTTGTCAAATGGACTTCCGCTAGCAAAGATACCCCGGCCCTAACAGAAAGAGGAATTCAGAAAAAAATTCATGTTTCCTTTCTGTTAGTCTGTTTGATTAAAAGTTCTGAGGAGCAATATTTCTGTGTCTGCAGAGAGCAGTAATACAAAGCTGTGTTGAGATGTACAGCAAATATCACCATAGAAAGTCTGCTGAATTTACTGGACAATATCAACAGCTAATCAACAGCTAACCATGGGACCATGCTGAGATTAGTTTTTAAGCATAACAGTTTTAAAGTTATACCCAAAGGGCAGATGTAGTTTAGTACATGTGATGCTTTTGGTGTCAATTTTCCTAAACCAAACTTAAAATGCAGTAAAAGAAGACAACTTGTGAAATTGTGAAGATTTTCAAAACATTTTTAACTGAGGTAGGATGTGCATTTAATTTTTTTTCGGGAACTCAAGCAAACACAAAAGTGTGTGCAAGAAACATTGAATGTAAACAAAGTAACACAGTTCGCCTTAAAACTGACTCTAATCAACACAACTCTAAATGCAGCACCTATAACCTGCATGTACCACACCACAGGGAGGCTGCTGATTACCTCTGTCAGCTTGTAGCACTGCTCGGCCGTACACTCTGCCTTGCTGGTCGGATTACTTAGGGCAAAGATGATTGGCCTCTCGTTGAAGGATGCCATGTCTTTGATAATCTTCTCTGTGAATGCTCCTGCGGTGGCAGCCACTCCTTTAATATCCGGAAAAGAGCAGAGCTGGAGTTTTACAACAGAAATGACTCACAACTTCACACTTTGTCTCACTCACGACGAGACAAAGCAACATTTGCATGATTGAGATATTGTTTCATTATTCTCTTAACTGGTAAGTATGGATCGGTTTCTAGTTTTAATTATTGTCTTGGAATTTTGTCTTTAATCTTACTACAGAGATGATGTTAAACTGGAAACAGGAGTTTCTGTAATTCAAAGTCTGAAAGTATCTTCCAGTTCATCACACATGCAGTGTACTGATTTACGCCTGTCAAGACTAACATTCAGATCAAAAACTTTTTTTTTAGGAATTCAAAGTGGATTAGTTGATCTGTAATAAATTACCAGTTTGTTACTGTGCAGATTGAAGCTGAAGGCAATAAAAAAAAAGTTCACCTTTAATTTGTTTCTCTGTTTTTCCACAACTGATCAGGAATAACTGAACCGTAGATGGATGAAACAAACAGTCATGGTTATAAAAGGGATTTATAAACACCATCTTTGACCACCCTTTGTGTGTGATGCTGCTGCCACCCTCCAGGTAGGCTCACCTATGATTGCGGTGGGTTTGACGGTCCGCACCACCTCCTCCAGTGTCTTGATGTGCGGGTGCTCGTGAGCGAACTCCTCCTTCTCGTGGTTGAGATGGCTTCTTCCCTACATTTGTGGAGGGTTAGGGTTAGGTCTGGTTTCTGTCTGGTAATTTACATACACAAGGACATTGGGAAGTGAGACACACACACACACACACACACACACACACTACCTTCACGATGAGACCTTTTGAATCCACCATCCAGATTCTCTTGGCGGCCTCCTCTTTAGTTAGTCCTTCTTTGGCCATGGCCATGATGAGCAGCTGAGCGATACCCAATGCAGCCTGGCAGGAAAAAAAACAAACAGCATAATTCTCCTTCCGAAGCTAGTTTTAAATGTGTCATCAGAGCTGAGTTTGTATTTCTTAGGGATTAAGTACAGTCATTTTTTATCCAAAACTGAATAAGTCTTCTCACCTCGCCGGCACCCTGGAAAACAAAGGTGTGGTCTGAGAGTTTGTTCTTGGTGATCTTCAGAGCAGCTAAGACTCCAGCCACAGCGACTGAGGCCGTGCCTGGAAGACAACAAAACAACAACAACACACAACTGTAAGAGACAAGCGGATTAAAATGGTAGCACTTTAACTTGGATAAGTGTTTTGATTGTGTGTTTCCATTTGAGACCGCTCTTTATTGGTTTTAGGTGCCTTTGGTCTGACCAGTTCTGTTTTTTTTCTGTTTTATTTAAAAAGTTTTTTTTCCTTTTCCTGCTTTGCTGCACTGCCAATCATCTCAGGAAGACCCCTTATTATAATACTGACCCCCAGATTGAGATCAAGTGGTTTAGAAAAATCTGTAAAATGAGACACAGAGTGTCATGTGCAAAAAAGGTTCATTACGACTATACAGGTAGTTTCAGAATCTAAAATTGGCAGGAGGCAGAAATGATCTCATATTTCTGATGATCACCAGTTATTCTATAATTTAATTCTCTATAGCACTTAAAGATTAACAAAAATCTACACAGTTGCCTGAAAAGTCCCTAACATACAAACTCCTTTTGTTTTATTTCTTAACTGGATGAGCTGTGTCAGTATTTATGATCAGACACAAGATGGTGCTATTCATGAAGTTATTGCAAGGTTATGGGTCACTTCTATCTCGTGGCTCTGGGTGTTAGTAGGAAATAGGATCATTCTGTTTGCTCTAGCTGTGCTTCTGAGATAAATCTGTTTTGTACTTACTTCTTTTCTGTTATCTTTGTCTAATGCTTAGGATGTTTTTTTCTCTTTATTCTGAATGTGTAATGTTTCTTGGCTGCAGAGAGGTGGTGGTCGGAAAGGACCATGTTCAATGTCTAGAAGGTAGAAAGCGTCTTATTTTTGTGTTTGATCACAAAAAAGAAATAAATATAGTGTTGCTATGCTGATAGCACCCCCTGTCAGATGGAGTAAAAAGTGTGCATATGTACATCAGTGTAATATAGCCCTGTGAGAGTTTAAGCACCTTGGATGTCGTCATTGAAGGTACAGTATCGATTTCTGTATTTGTTGAGGATGCGAAAGGCGTTACTGTTGGCAAAATCCTCAAACTGGATCAGGCAGTTCATCCCGTACCTGTAGGACGACAGAGCGACTGGTCAGACATCAGAATCAGTTACAGGCTCTTTGTTCATTTGTTTGTTTCTACTCACTTGTCTGTCACTGCCTGCATGAACTCGTCGATCAGCTCATCGTACTCCTTCCCTCTGATTCTTTTGTGTTTCAGTCCAATGTAAAGGGGGTCATCGAGCAGCGTCTGCACCAAAAAATAAAAAGGCAAAAAAAATAAGAAGACAAATTGCATTCAGTGCTTTGCAACCGATTGGCCCACATGAACCAGTAAATGATTAGTTGCATCAACAATTCTTCTGATATGGAATCAAACTAACGACTGATAAGAGGCAGATATGAAGCTCTGCACCAGCTCATAAACTTTTACCACGGCCGTCTGAGAGCTCTCCGATCACACATACCTGGTTGTCGGTGCCGACGTCCAGCAACACTGGGAGACACTGCTGTGGCTGGACACCTCCGCAGGCTGTGTAGAGTGCCAGCTTCCCGACAGGAATGCCCATACCGTAACTTCCAAGGTCACCCAGGCCGAGGATACGCTCCCCGTCCGTCACCACGATGGCCTATACGTCGGCCACATACCAACATCATGCATGATACATCGACATCTCTGGCATGAGCAGCTGTGTAGATGTGTTGGGGTATGTTTGAGAGTGGGGTACCTTTATGTCCTCTTCAGGCCAGGAGTTAAGCATGGTGGCAATGTGTCCTCGATCGTGGATGGTGATAAAAAGTCCTCTGTGAACAAATAAGGATTCATTTATAAGGTAGCAGTATTGAGTGTTTAACTAGTAAAAGTGTGTTAACATATGCTGTGTTGCTCCTCAGGCTCTGTGGGCCTCAGATCTACTTCCTCCTCCCCTCGTGCTACTGGCTGCTGAAATCGTTTATAAAGGCTAAAGGCTGTCTGTGCATCGTAAGCTATAGTGTGTTGGTAGGACGTAAACCATGTTTATTTGCATGTTTGCAAATGAATGCCAGAAAAGTAGCAGTTTTGCTGTTAGATGTTCAGTTGATCAGTTGAGTATTTTAGTGTCTTAACCACCTTTAAGCCAAACAGCAGTGACCTGCTGGAAGTCAATTTCAATTCAATTTAATTGTTACTTTTATTTTGAATAGATTACTGAGTATTGTAATTAATTCTACTCAGCCTTGGTTTATTTGTTACTTTGGCTTTGACTTGTGGTTTGATTTAAGCTTCAATGTATTTATAGTGCATAATATTACACTCCATTATAGTTTATTATATTACTTTATATTGGCTCATAACATTGCCATTGTTTTCAGACACTTGAAACAAGATACACAATGTCCTTCACACTGATTATTTTGAAGGTTTAATAAGTAAACATATGACAATAACACCACTGAAAATGACAGCAACACATTTTCAAAACATAACAAGACAATTGAGTGCTTTTCCATTTTGTACTGACAGCATCTGATCTTAGATGTTAGTCTAACTTGAGATTAACATTTATACAGAATCTACAGTTAAACCAGTTGTAATAATGAAATAATATCTTAACAAATAGTGTTGTGTAAGTCAAACTGCACCGTATAGATGCAGATGTGATTCATCTCACCGTGGTCTCCTGAAGGCGAGTCCATACTGTTGACAGGCCAGGCCGACAGTGGGGGTGTACACGATGGGCATGAATTCCTCGACGTCAGAGGTCAGCAGACGGTAGAACAACTTCTCGTTCCTGTCCTGCAGCGTCATCAGCAGGATGTACCTGCGACAGAAAGAGACATTGAAACCTAATTATCCCATGAAATTCGTTTCCAAATTTGCAATATTTTCTCCAAACTAAGCTGCTTTTTATCGCAATAAACATTTGTTAGCAAGATTATCATCAATTTAGAGGGACAACATTTATTTGCACAGATATTAATGGTTCCCAGCAGTGCTAGAGGAAGTATTCAGATCCTTTACTCAAGCAAAATAACTAAAAGTAAAAGTCTGAATTGATTTGAAGGAGAAGAACAGATTGATATGAGAAGAAACAGGTCAGAAAAAGTTACTAAAATTTGTGTTTAACCTGAGCTTGGTTCCCAGATAATAAATTGATATAATTTAACCTTAACATCTAATCCAGCTTCATTATCAGGTCATAACTACTCAATAATGACATTCCCATCATTAGAACTGGAACATGAAAGTTAGATTTTACAGTGTGACATGTTGGGGTGCATATACATCATATTCTAAGTTGATATTTTATCTTCATTAGACACCTTACAGTGTGAGTATAAACATGAGACATTGTGTAGGAGAGAAACAGCTATCACATGCATATTTAATATACAATGTGTCTCAACTACTCCATCCTTGAATGACTTTTGAATGCAGTGCAGTGGAAACAGATGTGCAAAAGGAGATTTGACCATACAAGTGGCCTGGCCCTGATAGAGAGCATCTGCGGCTGCGCTTTGACAATCATGAACAGCACTTCAGCATGCTTTAGTGTAAACATCTCACTTGTCCAGAGGGTTGGTACGCGTCTCATAGCTTTTCATGACACGCAGCACTTGCACGTCCTGTGACAGGAAGCAGGGGGGCAGCAGACCGTGGATGCCCAGTTGTAAGCGCTCCTCCAGAGTGAATGCCATTCCCTGCAGGGTGGGAGAGGGGCATTTACACAACAGTCTGAGAGGGTTCACATAGGGTGAAGTCCACAAACTAAATAAGAAATATGGACTGAGCAGACCACAGTGACTCACATGTTAGTCATCAGAGGATCTGGATGGTTATGAGTCATACCCACGCCCAAATATGGTGGTCTAACTAAGGCAACACAGACTAGTCCCATCGAAGTTTTGGTGGTGTAAGTGGAGCGAACGATATGAAGGCAGGCTTTTATTTTGGTGAGCTGCCTCTTGGTTGTGATTACTGCTGCTGTCGCTCCTGTCTCAGCGTTGGCAGGCTTCCCAAAGAGTGATCGGAGATGGAGCGTGAGGTTTAATCTATTTATTCTGTCCAATAGTGTCTGAGCCTGAACTCACTCCCCTGTCAGCTCGCCTGCTCTTTCCTTGTCTCTGCTCTGTTGCTCTCCCCGTTTCATCTTGAATCTCATGCAGTGGAGGAAACACTGACATGTATGGGGAATAAACCGGCCCACCAGGATCAGTTTGATCCACTGTGGGCCTGTGAATTTTCAAAACTCACCCAGGTCCTGGTAAATTATTCATGCCGGGGTGTGAAATTGGATAGCCAAGTTGAAATTTGGTTCCTTACAGCGCCCGCAGCTTACAATCATTACATCTACAAATTTTCCACAAGCTGCATGCTTTCCGATTGAAGAGCATTTTGATGATAGGTGCTCAACAGCTGAAGACTGAACAGTCTGCAGAACAGAAGGTCTGCCTGCCAGAGGTCACTAAAAGGAGATACTCTAATAGCTACAATACCAAACCACATTAACAGTGGACAAGCAAAGAGAACGTACCGAGCAAACTTTCAAAACTAATCTAACACAACAAATATGAGGGGACGACTTTTTAGACCTAAATGCTGATAACAAGTGTATCTGCGTAACTGTGAGCACGGGCAGAGAGAAAGTCACCGATTAACAGAGTTGATTTAAACCTCTTAGAGTGAGCAGGTAAAGAGGCACTAAAGTAAACTCATTAAGGTGACACTAACCAGCAGCTGTAGTTAAGCCACCCGACAAGCTATCTGTCACAGACAAGGACACAAAGAGACAGTGAAACAAAATTTTGGTGGGGGAGATATAAACTGTTATAAGATGGACCTTTGTAATATAGCTGTAATACAAAGCTTATCACGGATTAGTGGGAAGTTACAACATAATACAGCTATATAGTGCATTTATGAGCTGATTTTGTTTTATTATATTTGAGAGGTCATGTGAATCAATTGGGCAGGTGTAGTCTAGTGGGGTCAACGGGGTCAGAAATCTGGCCTTCCTCAATAAACACAGTTGATATATATGGTGGAGCCGCTCAGGGTTTAAATACAAGCATGCCTTAATCTCCTTTAAACTAAATAAATTTAAAGGACAACTAATTTTGACTAACAAGAGCTCTGACATTATCTCATAAACTTTTCAAGGAAAGGCCTGGACTGCCTGTTTACCCGGAAGTGTAACTGCTGTCTTTACAGCTTGATCACTTATTGTACTATGATATTTCTAAAACATATTTGGGCTCTGAATAAAGCTGAAGTATTTTTTGAATCTGTGCTTTAAAGGTCCCACTAGCAGTTATTGGACATATAAGTGAAACTTGCTGACTATTTCCTTGGCTGGCTGCCAAGTTTAACTGCTGACTGAGCAGGAACCGTGGAAGTCGCTGTGACCCTCTATCAGCCCAAATCAAAGCAGTAAACTCAGCTAAAGCGTCATTATCTGTCCTGCGGTCCTCACAGAGACAGCAAAAAGTATTCCCTGCTCAGTTGGGAAACAAATACAGTGAAACCACAGGCGAGTCACTTGGTGGATGTTTGACTGCAGCATTTTTCAGAAGAGCAATATCTTCCATATCATTCACAAAAAAACAAACAAAACAAAACAATTTTAACACTGAAATTAATATGATTTTTTTCTTTCTTAAAAACTGAGGAGTCAATTCACATTATGTCTGATTATTTTTTACATTTTATTCTTGATTAAAACAGAGAAAAAGAAGAAACAATAGGACAGGCACATTAGAGGACTCCACAGGGAGACATTCATGTTCCACCTCTATACAAGCAGGTATGTGGGACATAATGTTGTCTGTAGACACAGCCAGGTGCATGCTGGGCAGTGGTGGAAGAAGTATTATGATATTTTACTTATATGGATATTACTTAAGCAGAAATAGAAATATATTGTTACAAGTAAAAGCCCTGCATGCTAAATGTTAAACAAATTAAAGAAAAAAAGTATTAGCATAAAAATAAATTTAAACTACCAAAAGTAAAAGTGATCATAGTACAGAATGGGCTGTTTGAAAATAATGTGTATTACTCTCATGGATTATAATTACTAATTCATTAGTGTGTTTATAGCTCAAGTGTTGCAGCTGGTAAAGGTGAAGCATGTGTGACAGGGGGAGGGTTTTTCCAGACCCGAGGACAGAACTGCACAGACTGTGAAGCCCTCCGAGGAAAACCATGTTTGTGATTTGGGGCTTTAAACAAATACATTTGATTGTTGCTTTTGTGTGTTTTCTTACAGCAGGCCCACAGTCTTTTTTTAACAGATCTTTGATAGATGCAGTGAATGATGACAGAACCACCTCACCTTATTCAGGTGTGGGTTTCTGGTGATGTCGTAGCCCCGCTTCTTGGTGCTGACGCTGCCCTTCCGGCTCGTCCCGGAGTGGCACACCCGCGCAGCCTGCAGAGAGGCCGGCAGAGCTCCGGCGGGGTGACCGGCGAACACCCGCCTCATCCCGGCCGCTGCCGAGCGCTTGCACAGCGACAGAGCGGAGTTCATGCTGCCTAAAGACAACCAGTCAGCAAACATAGAGAAGTCAGTCAGACCCCGCTGGAGGTCCAAGACACCTGCCAGCTCACAAAAACAAACAAACAAAAAAACATGAAACAGGAACCAGAATCAGCAAACAGTAACACGAGCTCAGCTGCTGTAAACAACCTGCGTTAGCTTCACTGATAAACAACAGGACAGCGCAGATAATAATTTTACTGCCAATAAAACATGCATCTATGCATATTTATTTATTGAAACCCCCAGCCGATGTGATCTGTGTGTTCATATAAATATGCTGATTTGTGTTTCCGTGTCAGCTCTGCTAGGCGCAGTTAGCTGCCCGCCAGTTTCATGAAATTTGGCGATTTCTCAATGGGAATATCTGCGCGGCTGCTAATGCTAACTGGCGGGGGCTAGCGCTCAGTGCAGCCGTACCTGAAAACGGTGCGCTGTGCCTCGGACTGCTTTCTTCACAGGAGGCGCTCCTTTCCTCCGGTACTCCTGGTGGTACTCGCAGTTATCGTTGGATATTGTTGGGGAGGGTCGACGGCTGACAGCTGATGCAGGAGAGTTTGACATTGGCAGTCTAGGTTTCCCCACCCCCCTCTTAGCCTGTCTCCGAGCTCCGGAGCCTCCAATCAGACAGGCCGACCCGACCTGCTCCTCCCCCCGCGGTGAGGCAGCGGACACGGGCTCCATCTGCAGCCGCGACATCCGCACACCACGAGAAGCACGGCCTGACAGACTGTTTTACATTTTCCTTTTACTAAAGTGTTTAAAGTTCTCATGACTCATGAAAAAAGTCCCAATTATTTGTGATTCCATGTAAAAGCTGCAACTAATTATATGTTTTCATTGTGAATTAATGATTCATTGTAACTAATGATAATCTGCATAAAATAAAACAATCCTTTAGACGGTTAACTATTCATTAGTAAAGAGTACAATAGCAATATAATTTATAAAAAAATAATAATTATAAAAAAACAATTATAATTTAGAAATGTACACCTTGTCAGTAAAGAGAACTGATATGAATTTTATTCTACTGAACATAGAGTATTGATATTACATTAATAGACGCGTTGTTAAGTTTATGGAAATAGTGACAAATATTAAAACTAACCAGGGCTCAAAGTGACACTTTCATAGTGTTTGTTTTGGCCAATCAAAGGTACAAAATTCAAAATTATTAAAAATAAATGCAAATCTAGACGTACCTGATTTAAAAAGTAAATAAAGCGGCCGGACAAATGGCATGAAGTAGAAAATACAACATTCAGTGGAGTGTATGCAGTAGAGTGGAAGTTAGTAAGTACCACCTCAAAAGTGTTCTTAAGCACAGCACTGTACTTGAGTAAATGTACAAAGTTAAATTCTACCACTGGTTTTAAATTTCTCTCATGTGCATAACAGATCTCAAAAGCTCAAAGAAAAGTAGATGAAACAACCGAACCCCCCACTGAGAAAAAAAACCCAGAC
>JAOXYL010000052.1:14089342-14103800 GCA_028564955.1 Terapon puta
AAAATTCTTGGCACTGGTCAACATAAATCCAGTCACTCAACAAATAAAACTGACGCACACACCACATATATACAACATCGACTACACATGCAAAAATACCACATATAATTCATGCACATGAGGAAGAAAATGTCCTGTACTAACAGAGAGGACTGCACATGCTGCTTTGTGCATGTTAATTTCTCAGCATTCGGTGCTGTTATTTCAGTGAGATGAGCCGGACTTGGTGCGGCTGACGACAGAACAGTTAGCCTCTCCTGCGAGGCGACAGGACGGTTTAAATGAACAGATTGGCAGTGCTGTGTGGGTCGAGGCTGGGAGACCTTGTCACACTATGAGAGAGTCCCTGCTCAGTGCAGTGCTCTGTTAAAGAAATACACCAAGAGCCACACGTTAGATGTTGAATTCATGCTCATGCAAGGTTAGTCCAGCCTGGTGCCTGAGGTGTTTTATTACGAGTAACTATGCAGAGTAATTATGCAGTGCAAGCTGTGTTAGTAGTGATTATGATGGAGCTGATTCTGGTGAGAAAATCACATTTAGCCAGCACATGAACATTTGTAATACTGTGATGGTTGCAAGCATGGCCAGATTGTACAATATATATCTGAGCTAAAACATACATGTAACAGCTACTTAGATTTATACAAAAAAATGTTACATTGACCTTGATAAAATCATAGCAGAACTAAATTATAATGATTCAGTGTTAAGACCATGAATCTTCTATGTACACTGCAAAAGAGGCGATCATATTATTTACATAATACTTAAATCATCATTTTAAGTGTTCATATGTCCAAGCACGAAGATGATTTTATTCTGTTTTATTCTTATTGTCAACAAATCATATTTAAAAAGTCCAAAATCAGTGAAGTCTCTCTGGACTTTCTGACTCCCTGAAGCCTTTTTGTTCCTTCTGAGGATTTAAAATATTTAGCTTGTGGCTTTTTTAAGTAATTACTGAGACAAGAAATAAGAGAGGATGAGATAAAGGGGTAATGACGTGAACAGTGGAAGTCTTTCTAGAGACAATGCAATTACGTTATCACAGCCTTGATTTCTTCAAATCACGACAACATGTCAAAGTTGTTTTAATCTGCTAAAACAACTAGGTCCTGTGGATTTTAGCAAACATGACTAACACAGAAGTAAATGGAGCATGTGTTGGGGACAATGGATACTTATTTCTTTATTACCAGTTTAAAAATGTTGAATAATAATGATATGACCTTGAACTCTGAGAACTAGACTAATGGAGGCCCTGTGTAACTTAATCTGGGGGAAAACAAATACATTTAAGCGCAGCAGTGTGTGTCTGTGATGCGGGAACAGTTTATAGAGGATACCGGAGCTCTATGGCATCGGACTACATTTGATTTATTATCAGGTCTGGACAGGATTTGTTGACAATAAGAAAAAGCCTTATCCTGGAACTGCTTCAGGGTTTAGAGGCTCTTTCCTGAAGAGCTGAATACGAAGGAAGCCCTCGCTCCTGCTACAAGTAACTCACCAGGTTTCTGTTCCTATCTCTCTCCTCTCTGCCCCCCTGTAGTGTTTGGGACATTCCCTGGTGGGGGCGGCCGTAAGTGAAAGGCTTGGTGGCTGGTTCAGTCGTCCTGTATCGCTCAGATCTGGGAGGCTCTACAGTGCGGTAGCGGTCTGCTGTCGGGGCAGTCCTCCTAGACCGCTCCGCCTCCCACTCGCAGTACGGAGGTAAAGGGTCATCCTCTTCTGGGCGGTTGCTGGGCGACCGGCTGTAGTAACTATCGCTGCCCTTTCCCCTGGAGCTGCCTTTAGAGGGGGTGTCACTGTCCTCGTCCAGCCTACTCGCCCCTCTGTCTTCTGCCCGGCCCCTGGCCTTGCTCTCCAGCACACGGCTGAGGAAGGTGTCGTCATATCCTTTGTTTTGAGGCGGTCGGCAGGGGCGATCACTGTCCCACGTGTCCCTTCTTTTCTGGGGTAAAGGTGAGGGGCTGCGGCGGCCCCATCCATCGTCTTCATCCCTGTAGAAACGCCTGGGAGGGCTATAATCCCGCTCGTAGCGCCGGTCCGGAGGATCAGCCCGACGACCACGGGTGCCGTAAGACCGGGCAAAATCCTCCAGCTCGTCGAGGGAGCCGGTGCGTCCTCTTCTGTTCAGCGTCTTTCTCTGAAGGTGCTCCGAGCGGCAGTTCCACCTAAGGTGAGGAATAATAAAAAATCAACACACAGTGAAATCTATACATTTGATCACTTTTAAATCAGTGATTTAAAAGTGTGAGGCATAAAAACAGGAAACCCCCAAAAATTTATAAAAAAAGAAATCACAATCCTCTCCTCCCTGTTCTGCTGCAGCAAGTCAAATTAAGGAACTTATGTTACACTTTATAGGGGTCCGTACTAATATCCTAAATAGCTTTAGAAAAATACCGTCTGTCCAGCTCATCATCTGAGTGGTTGCCTCTGTCCCGTCTGGTTCTTCGACTCTGTGTAGGTGGAGCTGCTCTTAGCATCGACTGGTCGTCAAGGTCTGCAATTGGTGGGAGCGCCTTCATCTGGACTGTCTGGTAGGTGTGTCTGAAGTCTGTGTTCCCTCCATCATGGAGAGAGCTGAGTTCTGACAGGCTACTGGCTGTTTGACAGACAAATCAAGGTAGTGTTTTTTATAACCGAACATGAAGGACTCAGCTACAGCTGTAATGATATGGTCCAACGAGGTGATTAAGATGTGGTCTGCTGGAAGGACCGTGTAAGTGTCTGGGATAAAAACAGGGTGCACATCACCTACTTTTTGGTTTGACTATGACTGTATAATCATGAGGACTGACTACAGCTGGTTGCTTATTACTGAGGGCAGAAATGTCACTATTGCCACTATAGACTACTGTCACATCCAGTTTAAAGTGTTATTATTATTTTTCCTTACTGTCAACTAACCACACTGTGAAATGCAAAAAAACAATTAATCAACAATTAATTGTTCAGATTATCAAAACTATTACTAACTCGCTGTCTGACTGACAGAACTTATTCCCGTCTCCACTGATGTCCAAAACAATAAAAAACACATCAATGAGCCGCAGTGTTGCAGTCGGCAACATGATTCACACACAGCATCCTTCTGCCTTATGTGATATGTACAGCACCAAATGTGTCTTAATTCTGTTGAAAAAATATCTCCAGTTTTATTCTTCTAATCTGTATAAGGCAAAACACTTCTCTCTGGTGAACTGGCACGTCTTAAAATGTAACTACTGCTCTAAATCAAAAGGTGGTACAGGGAAAGATAACAACAAATTAGTCAAACTGATAACTATCTAACTTGTCCTTGTCCTACACAGCATGATCAACTAGAGGTGGATGATATAATGTTACATGCTTGAAATATGACAATACTGTGGGGGGTAATGTGTCTTTTGGTTTATAAGACTATTGTAGAATGCAACTTTCTTTAAGATTGTTGCATAAACATGAAGAAATACTTTAATTCGTCAGCAATTTCATATACTTGATCTTAAAATAATCGCACAATTTGTACACGAAATTATGACATATACTGTGATAAAAGAGTCTCTTCTCATTGAAACACAGGGACTTAAAATGAGAGAAAGAAATTCTAACTCTAAGGACAGTTAGATGTTATGAAATGAATGGGTGGATTAGATTGAAACTAGCTAATTTACACAAACCATGCATGTAAACGAGAAACACTTCACACATACAGCCACACAGCCACACAGATCACAGAGACTGGCCTCATCTGTGAAGGCTTACGTTTGAGTGCAGCCATCTTGGCAGAGGGGAACTGAGCCAGCTCCTTCTCTATGAAGTACATGACTTTCATTGAGTCCTGGTCTGGACTGGCTTTCACTCGATACCCACTGCGCACTGTGGATGTGGACACACACACGTGCACACAGTACGTACGCACACAGGGACATGACCATGCAGGACACATGCACACACATACATGTAAGTGTTCAAGGCATGTTTTCACAACCCAGATTAAAAAATCTTAAAATTAAGTAACAGACATGCATGTGGCTTTCATTTCTGCAGCTTCAGCATAGGTTAGAGAACGACTTGAGAATGAGGGATGTTGGATGAAATGACGGTTAGTCAAGTCAGTGAAAGGAAATAAGACAGACTGTTACAGCTTTCTATTATCTCTCCTGTTACCACTCACCTCCAGCCAGATTATTCTCCACTGAGGGGAGAGAGACGATCTTTGGTTCCACAGTGGATGAAGAAGCAACAGGAACCACAGTGGGCACACCAGGAATGTAGTAGGGATACACGGGAACAGGAGCAGGGGGTCCGCTCTTTGCCATCTTCCCTGCCTCATATACTGCGCAGGACAATGTCAAAGCAATAAGCCTCCCATGAAGGCTGGCAGACATAAGACTTCTGGTAAATATAAAATCACAGAGGTGTTTGTGTTACTCACGGTGTCGTGGACAGCAGCAGGTGTCGGGACAGCAGCAGCAGCGGACGTAACAACAGCAGGAGTGAGGACAGCACTGGCACCAGCAGATCCCCAACAACAACAGGAACAAGGTGCTTCCGAGGACCACAGACCCCACAAACGCCCACTCTGTAATGTACCAACACACACAGATATTACACCATGTATATTTGAGTTAGGCATGGTAAAGTTCAGTTTAAGGTTTCTAGGTAGATCTGATTATTCTGTCATTAACTCCTTTGTTCATCATCATAAAATGCAATTCTTTCTTTCTCTTTTTTTATCCGACTGGATACAAAAGATGACGTCTTTACTAGGCCTGGAAACCATTTCATAAACAAGTGTCGGTCAGTAAATATCAAAACACAAGGATTGTTTATTGCTCACAAAAAACAAATAAAATGTGTGACAGAGTGATATGCAAAACAACTTGATCCTGATTGTGGATAACTGATTTATCCAGGAGGATCTTTGGCCAAAGCGCTATACAGAAGAACTTCAGGTATAAAGGTACAACATACCGTGATTCATACTGTGTGATAACTTCCAGTCATAAACCCATGGCAGCCCTCAGAGCCCCCCCAACATGACATGAAATGCATGTGTTATATATTAATCATATGCAGTCCATTTCATACATTATTCAGCTATTATGTCAAACTGTGCCCCCGTAACAATTCTTTGCCAATGAAAGACAACTTGTAGACACCCACTGTTTGTGTGGCAACTACTTGTACCTCAGGAGTGTCGCGGGAACAATGTCCTGGCATGAATGATTCTGCTGTTCAACACAGCAGTTTAATTTGTAAGTGAAATGGAAGATTCACTGGGTAAAAAAAGCCATATTGTTAAGGAGATGACATTGTTGCAGCAAACTTTCCTCATCTAGACACCACCAGATCACTGAAAGAGGAAACTTTAGGCAAACTCTAGGGAACTCTGAGTGACTCTTATCCATCATCACATCACTAAAACATCCAGGCTCTAACGACACACTTCCTCAGGGTGTGCCGCAACGCAAAATCCACTCAAAACCACTTGCTAAGTCAACATATATCCTCTGTGGAATTTAAATCATAAGCTTTAAATCAAAACTTTTTTCTTTATAGAGCTTAATAACTGACTGCGTCATGCTCTTACAACAGAGCTTTTAGCTACTTGCTGTGCATTTTTGTTCAGTGTCGGTGCAGGTTCATGAACACATATTTGTTAGTAAAAGAGAGTTTTGATTGGTCAGTGCGAATTAAACATTAGGAGGCATTAGGGAAGCTAGAAAACAGCAGGCAGTGGGACAAAAGTGCAGGTGAGGTGCTGTACCTGGCATAATCTCCACATCAAACTCAGGTAGGAGATCGTCCTGCTGACCTGTCCTGCCTGCAGAGAGAGGGAGAGCACAGGTGAAGGCCGGCAGAGGAAGCAGGAAGCAAGAGTCAAAAGGACAGGCAAATTAGAAAAATTGGTAGCAGAGTGGATGATTGATGGTCATGCACAATCAAAATCATCAAACACACGGTGACAAAGCATCAAATATGTACCTGTCTGTATCAGTGAGAAAATGATTCATCTAACATGCTGTTATGATGATGAATGAGGACATTTTCTTTTTCAATCAAATGTCTTTACTAAATGTGTTAACGGCGTCATTCTGAGCATGTTACATGTTGATGGGAGCCTTTAGCTTAAAGGGGTGACAATGCTGGTTGGTCCATCACTTCAAGTGGAAATATCGCAACAACTACTGGCTGGATTACTAATCTGGTACAAACATTCGTGCTCCCTACTGGATGAATCCCAATAAATTTGGTTCTCCAAAAAGATAGTACTTACTTTCCCTCTAGTGCCCCCATGAAGTTCACATTTTTGGATGGATTACCATGAAAACTGACACATAAGTGTAACCACATTACAGATTAATTGTCATGTTTTTGGTGATGTTTTATGTGTGTTCCATCATCAGGTCAAAATCCTAATTTGCCCAAAGTGACTTAAGATGAAACAATTACGACTAATGGCATTTCCAGCTATATTCTGCTGTACTAACAAACTACAAAGCGCTAATAAGCAAACTAAAGTGGTGAACATTATTGCTGCTAAACATCAGCATGTTAGTATTATCAGCCTGTTGACATTAACATTTAGCTCAGCTGTGCCTCTGTGCAGTCTCACGGAGATGCAGACAGTCTTGTAATCAGATGAATTATAGTGTTATGTTTTGCCCTCCAGAGTTCATGCTAATAAAACTTGATGCCACCGAGTTTCGTAGAAATGTTTTCAAAAATACTAACCGGTGAATATGAACACAGGGCGTGTGAGTCAGAGTTCAGAGTTCAAAATGCACTTTCACTTTGAACCTAATTTTAGCAGGAAGGCCAGCAGTAATATATGTCTGTAAGGAAGTGCACACCACACATGAGCCTCTCTGGTAAAGTTGAAACTGCACACAAATGAATGAACACACATGGCGATGTACACGCATTCCACATGCATGTATACACACACACACACACACATAAACATATTCAGACATGCCAGGAGAGCCAGTGTGTGAGGACAAAGAGGGCAGCTTTGGAAACTGGGGCACATAAAGATTCTGGGACGGTCTACCATCAGAGCTCATCAAAACAAAGGTCACACAAGTTGTAGTGAAACAATGCTGCTTTGTGCTTCATGTAGATAGATAGTCCAAAAAACAGAAAATCCAAGGCTCCTAGAGAAGTGTGAAATCCAGAAAAGTAACAGGTGCGCTGAGACTGAGACACAACTGCAGATGTTCATGTTTTCAGCATGTGTATCACGCTGAAGGACTATAATTGCAGTGAGGATCAGTCAGTGTCTGATCTGTGTGACTGCAGAGAAAGACTAAACACCCACAGGCTCCAGAGAGGCTGCTGGGCAGACTGTTACCGTGGAGGGCAGGAAAATAAGCAGCGCGGCCTTCCCACCTGATAGAAAAAGTAATCTTGGTTCCCTGGCCTGGCACACTCATCCACATACCGTGGAGCTCAGTAACACCGAGTAACCTGAGAGAGCCGGGGAGCTATGCAGAGAGGGAGGGAGGCCGTGAAGATTGCAGGGATGACTAATGGAGGAGCACATGAGAAGATTTTGCAAGACAAAAGGGAGAGCAGAGGGAGTGAAAGTCACTAGAAGATACATCCAAAAGAAAAATTAAACCAGAGCCACAGGAGATGGGGAAAGAAGAAACAACTTGTTGCTTAATGTGATACTTTTGGGAAATGACTCCTTTGCTTCATCTTGCTGATCCTCAGCTGTGGTTCACAACTGGAATTAGCTTAGCTTAGCATAAAGACTGGAAACGGGGCAGCAGCTCGTCAACATTTTAACATCCTTTGTTTAATCTGTACAACAGCAAAAGTTAATCAACTTTTGGAGGTTATGTATGAATGATAAAGGTTTAAACGAACATCATGTGGTTTTCAGTGAGCACATTTTATCACTTTAGCTCAGAGCCCAGTCTTTATTGTTAAGCTAACCAGCTGCTGTCGGTAGTTTCATATCAAACAGACATGAGAGACTGAAATTGTTTCACACACTTTCTGATTGTAACCTCTTTGCTTCAAAAAAAACTTGCACCAAAACCCTGATGTAGTCTTGTTATTCTCACATGCTTAATCCCCCCCTCTCTTCCCTCCTGTGAGCTGATTACAATCAGATTAGCGCTCAGCGGAGGACAGCTGAATGAATGAGAAGATGTTAACGCTATGAGCACGTCGGGCGAGTCGAAGTTAAAGGAGGGAAAACCGTCTCAGGTGACTCTCAGATCAAACTGATGGTTCCTGGTTGTCTCCGTGTCTCTGCCAGCGGCGACCCTCGACGTGCTCCAGCCTCCTCTTAAAAAGCGCGTTGCCGTGGTAACAGCTTAAGAAGCGGCCCTGACAACAATAGTCTTTGTGATTTCTGTCGCTGAATGGACGCGCTGCTTCAAGTTTCGCTGACACCAGATTCTGAATCTCTGACCTTTAGTCGTGAAATATTTAGGATGGTTTAAAGACCCGTGTGCAATCACTGAACAGCAACAGACGTTTTTTTAAGATGACTTGATATCTACATAAGGCGCATTCCCACCAAATCCCATCCACCCTGTGAGACGAGCCATTGGCTAAGTCATGTAAAGAGGCACACCGTTTGTTCGTTTCCATGGAAGCTGACATAAAGACACCTTGGAACGTGGGGCAACAAAGAGACTGTTTGTAAAACCTTTAGCAACAATTAGAAAGAAACTTCACTAAAACCAAACAAGCCAGCCGATCGAGATCAGGCTTTGATCGGCCTTCGTGTCAATACTTTGATAGAAAAATGAAGTTTAGGCATACCAAGCACCAGGAGCTCCAGCTGGCCCTCGTTCTTCCCCTCCAGGTCATCAGCAATGACGACTTTACAGAAGTACACCCCGCTGTCGCCCCACTGCAGCTCGCCAATACGCAGGTCTGCTTCTGCAAACAGGTGACAAACAAGGTTATTTATGCTATAAGAAGTCAGAGGTCAGGTCATGTTCACAAAGGTACAACAGTATCTAAATCAGAAAATGACTGACTGCGTGCTTATTGACACGTTTTGGTTGGTGCCAAAAACAGCGAACTTTGATTAGCAGTCGACAATCTTCGTCTTTATCATGTGCACAGTTTATGTTCAAATTAAATACATGGTGTTTGGATGTGCATCACAAGAAGAACAAGAAGTGATTACCAACATGTATTTATTTATCATGTCAGTGAACCTTTATTTGTTTCAGCCGTATTAAACAATGATGGGGGGCACTGTCGCAGTGGTCCACTGACAGATAAGACGGGTGTTTTGTCTTGATAAGTCTTCACAAGAATGAGAGTGAGGGCAGATCATTGTGATGGTGTGTGTGTGTGTGTGTGTGTGTGCCTACTCTATTGTGTGACAAAGACAAAAAAAGGTTTATTTAGAGAACAGGAAGCACAGAGCACAGCTGCCCCCTGGTCCATCTGCAGTGACTCTTCCCCTTTAATTCCTAAGTGTAGGATGAAAATGATGAGATTACTGTTTACGATGGCGATGTCTCTGCCTTTGTAGTATTCGGCCAGCGTCATGGAGGCTCCCTGCGCCGAGGCCACAACCCTAACTGTGCGGCTGCTGTCGGAGCACTCCAGGTGGGACGTGGGACCCAGCTCGGAGGCCTGGACGCCCAGACTCTCCGGCAGGGTGAAGGACTCCCGTGTGCGGTCTCGACAGTAGGACTTGTACCACCACTGCACCACCGGGGTCTGAGTGGAGGCCGTCTGGTACTGACACGGGAGGACCACGGACTGGAAGAGCATCGCAAACCGCTGCTTCTCCCGCACCGTGACGTGGACGCCATCGCACACACACACTGACAAAGAAAAAACAAAAACAAGAATGAGTGAACGTGGGCACAAATATTTGGAGTCTATGTCCGAGTCCACGTGATTCGACAGGCGAGCCAAGCAAATGTTATTCTTAGATAAAAATGTGTGCAGCAAAACTTCAAACACAGCAGCTAGCAGCGTTGGGAAATACCAGGTTCACCTACTAAACCCACGCTAATCAAAACCAGGCACCTTCACAGAGACTTCACTTATTTCACACTTCATATAAAAGTCTGGAGTCTCTCTCCACATCAAATGGAAACAACACTGAGTTTAGAACTCTTGCTAATGATTTTTTTATCATTGCTTCATATGTGTCATTTGGATAATCAATTAATATAAGAGTAATTGATAGTATTATATCAGAAAATAATGTATAATAGATACTGAACCCACAGATGTGCTTGGCATTTTTTCTCCAAAACCTATGAGACCAAATTAGACTAAAAATAGTGACATATCTTGAGTTTAGAGGTTGGAATGAAGGATTTTATGTTAGTCTAAATAGCTGAGCACCATAAGTCACGTCATCCCTTATCAGTCGAGTCATATTTCTCCCTCAATGATACAAATGAGGTGGACAAACTATTCCAGGATTGTGGTTTTGAACCATGTCAGTTTTCCACTGAGTGTGCCTTGTGAACTGACGACAAACACAGTTTAATGACAGGAAAAAGGATGCAGATGACATCGTGATTGCAGAACAAACAGCTGCACCTCTTCTGGATGTCGGGATGACTCAAAGCGCGGGGGAATGACACCTGGGAGATATTTCACATCATATCAAAACCGGAGCAAAGACAGGAACAGAGATTAGGTGCATGGAGGTTGGGGTGGGGTGGGGGACTCCCATGTTGCTCAGGGTCAAGAAGGTGAAATTCCAATGTGAGTGGGGGAGGCCTGCAGAGAGGCAGGGGGTTGTCATCACAGAGGGAGGGGATGGAGAGGTCCGACGCTCGTGGGTGCTTTCTGCTCGTCATGTTAGGTCTAGGTGGGGCAGGAAATCACTCCAAACATTTCCCAGAAGACAGGAAATAAACACAAAAGCAAGTCCACCAGCCTGCCTCTCCTCAAGACGGTATCTAAAATCTGCTTACTTCCAGGACAGTAAATAACTGTAACTAGGAGATATTTTGTAAATTGACTGATAAAGTATTTAGTCTATAAAAACAATGAAAAGAAGATGCCCGTCACATTTTCCAGAGTCCGAGGATGTCCTATTTTGTCAGACTAGTGTAAATGTTTTAGTTTAAGATTATATAAAACAGAAAAAACTATAAAATGCTCTCGTCTGAGAAGCCAGAGGAAGAGAATAATTTTTATTTTTCCTTTAAAAATGACTAAAACTAACAATAGATGAACAGAACTGTTGCCAGTTATTCCTCCATCTGTCAGCTAATCAATTAATCCACTAATAGTTTCAAACTAGCGCGTTAGATGAGCATCTCATTATTTTCCTCTTCCCCTGATAAGAAACTTTATCGGGATATTTGTAGGTACGGCGACGGGGGCGATGAAGCCAAATTATTTTCATAGAATAAGAGAACAAGAGGAGGGGTGACCGAGCTCCTAAATTCCTCCCACGAAACAGCTCTGGTCTTCTCTTTGTTTCTTTTTTTTCATGGACCAGTCCATTGTTAGGCCTGTGCTGAACCCCCCCCCTCCCTCCCATTCCTCTCTGTGTGTCCCACTTGAGGAGCAGAGAGGGGGAGGAGGTCACAGAGACTCCCAACCAATGAGAGCGTCCTGCCTCCTCCAGCTGGGTGTGAGCAGACCAATTAACTGCGAGAGATTTAAACCAAACCGTTACTCCATGAATGCCGTCAGTGTGCGAGGTGAGAGGAGGTTCGGATAAACAAACAGAAACTGCTGGATACATCGTCCACAGAGTGACTGTTACCTGTTATTATGTGGAGTCAGCGTCAGGTGTGACTCACTTCGGGGTAATGAACAGGTTAAAGAGGCAGAAGACAGCCTCCTCCTCCACCTGCATGCCGACTTAAGGCCTCGTTTTCAGGGTTAGACTATCCTCTAAAACCGTGCACGGTCACAAACATACTCCAGGTCAAAGCTCTGCTGCTGAACGCTGCACATTTCCTGAACACAGTCAGACGTTTCCTCTCCGGAGTTGTCACATTTCCTGCTTCTTTTTCTTTTTTTTTTGGAGTCGCGCATTCCTTCACATTGACTCATTAACCAAACAACGGCAACGAAACCTGAAAATAGTCTCCATGTTTGATAAAAGATTTCAAATTTACAGTAACACTCTGCAGTCAGTGAAGTGTGTCAGTGCTTTGCTCACAGATGAGCTGTCACAGGTTTTTACTTGAGGCCTGATGAAGCATGTCACTGTCTCTAAATGTAGTTCAAAAGTATAAATCGCAGTACAGGTGTAGCAGAGGGCTGCAACTAAGATGTACAGTACTTTGATGTTGATTAAACTGCCCATCATATCTTTGATTAATCATCTCAAACCAGAATATAGCAAACTGTAATAACCTGCAGCCCAAAGTTTAACAGTTTAACGTAAAATAAATTCAGTCTAGTGTTATCGATGACAAAAAAAAGGGTCAGATCATCTCATTTGAGAAGCTGGCAGAGATGACACTTTTGCTTGAATAATGACCGAAACGACACAGGGGTCATCAAAGTAGCTGTGAATTTCACCAAGAGACTGATCATAATCGATTAATGGACCAATGTTTGCAGTTCTTGGTAACTAAATTGCACCTTTAAAGTACAGCTCTACCATTAAACACTGAACCATTCAACATTTAACACTGAAGTTAAAATTAAACATTAAACACTGAACTTTGAAACTTCCTCTGTAATACTTTTATGCAGTAAAGTGCATGCAGAGAGGCCTGGCGTATTATTATTATTATTATTATTATTATTATTATTTTATCTAGAGAAAGATCACCTTATTATTAAATACCTAACACTGTAAATTCCAACAGGATTATTAAGGTCGTATAAATCCCCTAACATAGCATTACTTGGTTAAAAACAGACATTACAGACACACTGCCATCTAACTCCTCTTTATTCCCCCAAATAAAAACCAAACAGCCCGACACGCTCCTGTCCGACCTGCAGCAGCTCTGAGGATCAACCTGTTGCGCTGTTTGTGAAGATGAAACGTTTTTAGAGAAGCAGACGCGTTTCAACGAGGAGAATAAAACTCACCGGACGCTCCCAGTAAAATAAGCAGCGGGTAAAAGTTCATTATCGGAGTCCTTTTTACAGTAAAATGCAGTTTGTCCTCATGTTGGAGCTGCTCGGCGTCCGCAAACTGCGGCTGCTGCGGACAGGACAGACGGACTAACGGGACCGTACCACTTCACCGAGGGGAGGGGGGTCCCAACACTGAACAATACACAGCTGCACTTTAGTGAAAACACCAGTTCTGAACACTTTGTTTCTTGTTCTTGTTCTTCTTCTTGTTCTTCTTCTTTGAATTTTAGTTTCCAGCAGGAGGAGCGGGAGTGCCCAGAGAAGTCTGTCCGTGTGGAGGTGCAGGAGGAGGGAGGGGGCTCCATGATGGACTCGGCTCAGACCGGGGCCTGCTAAAGTAGGTTACTGTACTTAAGTAGGCTACATGTTTGAGGGATTTGTGCTTAATATGTGCATTTTTATACCGCTGCTCCCCTGGGCTACACCTCCACTGCATCTGTTTGACAGCTGTAGTTTCTTTTCACATAAAACATTTTCATACCTGCCCAGTGAAAACCAAATGTAGTGGTTTTGCTATAAATAAAGATTGAATGGCCTTTTATGGTCCTTTATGGTTATTGGTAAATAAGAGTTAGACTGAAAAAGTTAATTGCATTAGCTTGCCAATTATTTCTACATCTAAAACAGTTTTTCCCTCGAAAGGTTGACTTTTTTAAAGATGCATGGTTCTCTGGTTAGTTAATGGACCATGATGCACTGTTAGAGATTAAACTACCTAATAGTAAATTAAGTAGTTAAAATGAGTCCAACGTTAAAGTTAACTTAAGATTTACGTTATGTTGCCTGTTGCAGCGCCTGTGAATCTCACTCTTTTCTTTGTTAGGCCATAATAACTATTTACTCACAAAGACTGGAAAAACAGCACGTCGCTACACACACTGGTGAGTTGAAGGGTGAGTGTGTTGCAAATACAGTATTACAGACTTATATTAGTGCTTTTGTTTAAGGATTTTCACTTCACAGAAACCTCGATATTTAACCCACCTTCTTTATTAAATTTGATTTTTGTTTTGTAAAAAAAAAAAATTAAAGGGGAATCATCACACAAATACAAACAACAAAACAAAACGTCCCACACATGTTACAAACAATCACTATAAGAAAAAATTGAAATCGAAAATACTTACTTTATGTAAAAATGCATAGTAAAGCAAGAAATGTGGTAACATACATAGAGATTTCCCACAGATATGTAAAAAAAACTTTAAATTTTTTTTTAAATTGATGCGTATGTAGTTTAGTTGTAGCGGAGCCATGTTGTCACTTTTAACCACAAACTACAGGTGAAAGAGAGACATAATATCAAAGATAATACATTACATACATTACATGGTGGAGTGACCAAAGAATATCTTGAAATAAGGATTTAACACCAAATCACAAATGACTGCAAAGGATA
>JAOXYL010000052.1:14133059-14157147 GCA_028564955.1 Terapon puta
GTGTGTGTGAGTGTGTGTGAGAGCTCACCTGGTGCATTGTTTTCACTGAAACAATACAGTGTACTTTGGGCATTTTGGAGCGTGATTATGTTGCTACCTATGTTTTTTAGGTGTGACTCAGACAGGTTGAGGATACCTGTGAGAAAAGCTTTACTAATAATTCCAGCAGGTGGGTGTGTGTGAGTGTGTGAGTGTCTTAAACAGTGAGAAGAGGGAGAGCAGTCTGCAAACCATTGTGGTGCGTTTTTTTTCCCCATCTTCCAGCGGGTGTTTGAGAGTGATTTTTCAAAACTTATTTTTGTTATTGTCCAGAGGGGGGGTCTCTACTGATTAACTAAAGCATGTAAACGAGCCGGTTTTTGGTTTTCACGGTAAAACTGCTTGTTGTCAAAGTCAGACTTTTACAGCTCTATTAATGATCTTATTAACTGTCAGCTGATGACGGGCCCTGGCTTGGCTTGTAATGCCTTAGTTTCATTACGCGATCCTGAAATTTCCAGACATTTTTGTGGATCAGCCGTGCATCAAGTTGCAGCGTGTTGACCCACCACACTGGTTCGCTGGTTTTTAAACGTTGACAAAGGAAGTTTGGAGCACCAGTAAGGCAAAATGGAGCTGTTGTATACCTCATTTCTAACTCAAGACTGAGTGAAACCTGCTTTAATCTACTTAAGAAATGAAAATACTTTAAAAAAAAATCACAAAAAAAGAAAATACACAAACTTGTGTCAGCGGAGACGCCCATTCATACCTGTACTTTGGGTTGTGGAAAATGTCACCACAAGGGGGAGACAGAGAACATACCAGTGCTCATGAATGTCTGCTGTTTTTCTTTCACAATTTGGTGGGTTTTTTCGTTTGTTTGTTTGTTTGTTTTTTTTTCTAATGCTGCACACTGATGTATTTCAACATTGGATGGAAATTATTTGTAACTTGAGAGAAAAACTTATTTTAATGTATTGTACTCCTTTTGCTGTCAGTTAAAAGTTACTTTTTGTTATTTAAATAGACCACCCCTCCCTGTTTGAACACTTTTAAGTTTGACAATCTTATGTTCTTATGTTCACTTTGACCGGGCACAGGTATGTACGTGTCTCCCCCACCCCACCCCCCCACCCCCACACGATGGTGCGCTGTCGCAGCCCGCTCTCGCTTTCCTGTGGTACCAACATTAACCAAAGACTTCTAACTTGATTGTATACGAACGACGCCGTCTCCCTTTCCCATCCCCGCCTCACTGCTCAGCATCAAATCCCAGCTGCACGCTCTCACCTGAGTCCCCGATTCACCTGTAAAGGCTTTTTAATGCATGCGAATGTGTAACACTCGGTTTCAGTGCCTGTGGGCGGGGATTGGAGGAGGGTTGGGACGGGGGGGGGCCGGGGTCGAACGGGGGCTGAGCGGGCCTCTCCGAACCGACACAAACCAATTCTGGTGGTAGCTGGGTGATGTTTGTTAATACACACTGAGGGTTAATCCTGTGCACACTGTACATGCTCAGGACTCTGTATGTTTGTCTGTCTTGAGTGCTGTTGCTAGGATGCACCCCTCCCTCCCCCTTAACCACCCCCATCCTTCTCCTCCCCTCTCTCTCTCTCTCTCTCTCTTTCTCTCAAGGACTGTGGTGAAAATGCTGTTCCTGCCTCTCAGTGTGTCTGTCTCTCCCTCATCCCCCGTACACATTTACCCTGTTGTCTCCAGGAATACACATCCTGCGGTCGCTAAATCTCACTGCTGTTACCCCCTTTGTCCCTCCTCCTCTTCCTCCTCCTCCCCCTCCTCCTTCTCTCCCGTTCCCTCCTTTGACATCGTCTCTTCACTACAGACTCTGATCAGCTGTGACACTATGCATCATGGTCCTTCACTCTGCATGGACTGTGTCCCTCGGGCTCAGACCTCTGGCCGATGGGCTTCAGTGACACTTTGTTTAATGCTTTACACCAAGTGAGGTTGTAGGACCTCACAAGCGCTATCCCAAAGCAAAAATCCAAATATTTAACTTTTGACAAATGCAGATACCAAAGATATCTCTCTGTCCTGTGTCTTTCTCTCGCTGTTTTTCTGTCCCGTCCACCCTGCAGCATGTGTATTAAGAGACAAACCCAGCACTGGCTTTAGTCCTAGCCTCAGTAATTCCAAAGCTTAGATGTATATTTTGGTATATTTCTGAGAAAAACTTGCGTGAAAAGCGTCTGTTTCTCGTTTGTTTGTTGTAATCTCTTTTTTCTGTCACAGCATGGAACTAATTGCAGAACTGTCTTACTCTTGGTAGGTTAAAGATATAGTATTTTTGTATGTTTTTGGGTGTGTCATGTGTGTGATTTATCAGTTCACAGCCCAAGTGACCATGGCTTTCAATAAGAGAGAAAAATGAGGAAGAAAAAAAAAAAAGAAAATGCCAACCATGTACATATTACGTCTGTGTAACTCAAGAAATGAATTCTGTAAAACATTTACTTCTCACGTAGGAAGCTTGGGCTCATCTAAAGGAATGTGTCCCCGATTTATTTCCCTTTTTCTTACTCTGAAGTCTGATATGAAATGTCTCACCAGGACTCAAATGTAAAGAGTTCTGGCTCCCATCAAGGACAACACTGAGGGACACTGCTCCGATCTGACTACAGGAAAAAAAAACAAAAAACAAACAAACAAAAAAAAAACCTGCCTCCAGTCATGGTGGCATAGAACTGAAAGATTGTGTAGGAGTTTTAAGTATGTGAATCAGGATACATAGTAGATTTTGATGCATTGTCTGCTGTATTTTTGTTTGTTTTGTTTTTATACACATATAAAGATAATCTTTTACTGTTAATGTACAGTTCTCTTTTGTTGTAAACATCATTAAACCATTTTCCAAGTGTTTTGACATGTGTGCGGTCTTTTATTGGGATTCAGTTACATGTTGAATTGGTATTGAGTTATTAGTCCCTAAATATGCCTAATATCATATTTAATCACAATAGTAACTGCATACAACGTGTAACATTACGTATAACAACCATTAGCATGTTAGCAACTGTTTTAACTAATCACAGCCTCATGAAGCCGCCTGCATCGGTGTTTCTTTGACTGTCAATAACATCAACTTGCACAGGGCACGTTGTTTGGTGCCACAGTCTGCAATAGAGGCCCTGCCCACACGCCTGCCTGATCTAATCAGTAATCATAGACTGTTTGCTAATGATCACCTGTTAAAGTTGCATTTCCTCTTGAGACGTTCCTGCTGTGCATTCAATTCCTGAAAAGACGTCAACCTAAACAGAAACCGTGTTTGGGAAAAATTGATTTGAAGTGTGCTTTGACTTTGGTTTACTTCCATCCGCTAACATGGAAGGGGGTGGGGCTTATGACTTTAATGCAGCCACCAGGGGGTGATGCAAATATTTATGCGTCATTCCTGAGGAGCTGTCATGTTGTCCTTAACATACAGTCTATACGCAAGACAGTTTTGTTTTTTTTCTCATTTTTAACTTTTTATCTTTTAACATTTTAAACAACAACAGGAGACACAAACCAGAATGTAGCATTGTTTTACATGGTGGCTATACAAATATTGAACACTGTATTTTTCGGACCATAAGACAAACCGTATTATAAGGCGCATTAAGCGAAACAAAACAGTCGGTACGTATTACTCTGCAAGTCTCCTGACTATGGAAGCCACAATGCTCCGACAATCCGCCAAGCGGTGCAGCTTTGCAGTTTACTAAAACATTTTGACAGATTTTTGAGCGCCGTGTAACACATAAAATCAGTTTGAGGTCAGTGAACACAACCAGAATTAATCCATAAGCACCGGATTATGAAATGCAGTGTCGATTTTTGAGGAAATTTAAGGATTTTAAGTGCCCCTTATAGTCTGGAAAATACGGTACATACAGCAAAAACAGACAAACCAAAGTTAGGTAAGACTTTTTAGACCACATGTAATAGTATATGTATATATAATGTAATTAAAGCATGTCTTATTATATTAGTTCAGGGCTTTACAGTATAGTTAACAAATATTTTATTATCGATCGTCATTTTCCTGATTTAGGAAGATTTATGAAAAGGCTCATCACAATAAGATGGAAAGTCAGTTATCTTTTTAAATTTCTCTTTTTGTCCAACCAATAGTCTAAAACCCAAATGTATTTAATGTAATAACAAAGAAACAGCAACAACTCAGAATTTTTGAGAAGTTAAGTTGGGGAGAATTTGATATTTATGCTTGATAAATGACTTAAATGAGAAATAAATCATCAGAATATTTGCTGATGAATCTTTAAATTGGCCTTTTGTTTCAACTCAAATTAGCAGAGCTGCATCTTGCAGGGCATCAGCGAGGTGATGAAGGAGGAGCCACTTGGTCCATGGGCACCAAAGTCTCATAGGTTTCTCCCCCCTGAGCTGGAGATGGAGCCGGCTGCAGAGGCAAGAGAAGTTTAAGCACATGAAAGTGTGACAGCATGTGATTACTTAAATTAGCAGCCTAAACAACAACCACACTCATTATATGACGCCTAGACTCTTTCTCTAAGGTGAATGTTTAATAAAAGTTATAAATTATGTATGTATGATACATTGTATATAAGAAACAGTGTAAACAGCCACTTTTCTATTTGTAATAGAAGTCTGCTGTCTTAAAAATGGCCGAAAATCTGACCATATATGTTTGAAATCCCAGCAAAGTAAAATCTGTGTCAGAATGGGAACCAGCAGTAAGACACCATGCATACTTACCGCAGCTTTCTTTTTCTTGCCAGCTTTTTTCTAGAGATAAAACACAACATAATGATTGACGGTTTAAGTGAGATTGTGACCTTTAAAAGCCTTCATCAACAGAGAAGGGGGCTTACTTTTTTTTTTGACGGCTCAAGCACCTGATACGGATCTGCGTCCTTTGGTCTCTCAAGCTCCTGGACAGAAAGTATGAAGTTATGAATAAATACATTACAGCAGAGGTAAATATCATCTGATCATTGAGTGGTTCGGCAGTTCTCCTGACCTGGTAAAGGCCTCCATTTTCTTCTGGTTTATCCTGTGAGAAATACACAAAAGTATGCAGACATTAAAACAAATACACAACAGATACACATGTGCTTCTATACATAGTCATAATGAATGATGTATGTATATATATATATATATATATATATCAATAATCAGAGGATAAATGGCCATCATGTGCTGTCAGTGTTAAATATAAAGACTCATGGAAAACTGTGAGACTCACTGGCGCTTCAGCAGCCACAGATGGGATGGAAGAAAACTACACAGAAAGACAAAAATATGACATTTTATAAATCATTGTATATAATGTTTGCAACTTTCTGAATCTTTATGATGTCAAAACTGTTGATTAATCTTGCCAAATTGCCATCGCAAGTCACAAGAGCCCAAACCTCTATACTGCGAATCAGAAAAACAAGCACATTTTTACATCTGTCAATCCTTTACCAGAAAAAAATCTTGAGGCTCCACTTGTTAAATTACTTAAACAACTTGAATAATTAGCCATTGAAACGGTTACAACAACGAATCAGCTGATTATCTTTACTTTTCCCAGTGTGGCAACGATCCCTGTGTTGTATCTCACCTTTTCCCTAAAGAGGAAAACGGTGGCAATGATGCAGTAAAGAATCAGGAACCCGTCCAGGAGGTAGCAGATAACTGGTTCAGTGAAAAAAGTCTCTGCAGGGCCTATAGAGGAGAGTAATATTCAAAGTAAATATTTACTCCAGTTCTGCATTTAAGTTATTTTTTTTACTTAAAGGTTTGAATTTTTCTTTTTTGAGATGCTTTTCCTTCACTACACCCTCTTCTGGTTAAAGCAGCACTTTTATCTGACAGATGTAGATAGCAGTGACTTTATGTCATCCACATCTAAGAACATGAGATAAGATAACACATGTTAGACTTCCAGCAGATTAATTCACGTTACCACACAACAGGAGGTAGCCTGACAGCAAAAAAGAAATAAAAGTATTTAAATATAACTAGGTAAATTGAAGATACAAACATTACATGCATCACAATACAGTGGACCATACTGTATCCATCAATTGTGCAGATATCTGTGAATCTCTTAATAATGAGTACAACTATGTGGTCTGTAGATATGAAGGTAGTCGTGGAGAGAGTACGTACAATTAGGTTAGCACAATACCAACGTTGAGGCATAAACATTTATAAGATATGATGCATTTTTAAAAACCTGTTAATTGTAATTTTTATGTAAGTATTGATGTAAGAATATTCCAACCTGTCAATATTTTCTAAAATGTAATTTTTCATAGTTGTAGAGTAGCAGCCTGCCTTATTCTTTTTTTGTTTCAAGTTACAGACACTGATTGTTATATCAATCGATATAACAATTTTACTGCAATTACATTGAAAATTGCTTCAAGAGTATGTTATTTACAGCACAGTTATCTAATAGTATAAAGTACCAACAAAGAACATGTATTGCACAACAAGTATTTTTATTTTCCATAATTTAAGTACAATTTGTTAATAGCACCTTTATACTTTTTACATTTTATTTTATTTAGAATCTGGTACAGGTATTTTTATGTTCGCTCTTTCCTTCTTCCACTACTGTTAATTATCACGATCAGTATTAATAATAACAAATATGTCTGAATCTTGTATCTTCACTGATATCAGGGAGCAAAAATTAAAAACCTTGAATCTCCAATTTTGGTTCATTTCATTATCGATGCTTTAACTTATTTATTCATAATAGATTCTACTTTTTAATGTTCTAATGGTTGTTTCCTTTTGTTTAGGTAAATAACTGATGGTTTTACTTTAAGTAAAGAGAAATTAAGACTTGTTACAATCACATGTTACAGCAGCACACCAGAATATCTGAGCTATATAAGTAGAATACAACAAAATGAAATATAATATCAAATAAGCAAAAATGAATATAAACATATGCTATATCTGTATACATCACATTAGATATAATCAATACATTTTGCCAACATTCATGTGAATCTACATGTGCAAAGACATGCGCAATGCATTTATTGCAACAAATCACAATAATTCAATACACATAATATTTTATAGGTATTTATGCAAGACTAATGAATACGATTTACACAAAAGTATATTAGAATATAGTACAGTTATTTCAATTGGCCTCTTTCATGTAACCAGGTTTACGTGCTTGTGTTCTTTCTTTAGACAAAAAGAAATAGGACATATGTGACACACAGGATATTCATGTAGCAACATGAGATGGAAAATAAGCATGAGGCATTTGAGAGAGTTGAGTAAGACCCTTGAAACAGGAAATAAGAAACTACATATCTGCAGCTGAGTGCATTAAGTCTTCCTGTTAGAGAGATGGGCTGCTCTGAGGTCTGGCTGAGGCTCGATTATATCGTGTGCGGTTGGAACAGATGTCGAGTTGTGAGAACGAAGCTGGTGGTGGTGATTCATTGAAGCTCTAAGTTCCATATCAAATCTAAAATCATCTAAAGCTGCTTTAGTATGTTGTGTTTCTTCTTGGACTTGGACTATTTTTACACTTCGTTGAGCCAAGCAGTCCGATCAAAGACTCAGTGCTCTAAAAGGTCTCAAAATGTCAAAAATTGAACAAAAACAGGATAAGCAGACAGCCTGATTCTATCAAAAGGTAAAAAGAAAATATGTCTTCCAGCCCCTCAGGTTTTGGGGTGTTTTGCACTGAAGAAATGGACAATTTAGTTCATTTAGAGGCGCTTTTGTTTGCTTCAGACACAGCCAGACCAGCTGTTTCCTTCAAATCTCAAGTTTCGAGACCTTTATTATCTTGTGCACAACAATTCTCAACAAATGTCTTTTCTCTCTCTGACAAAGCTGAAAAATATTGAAAGGAAAATCACACAAGTGAAAAGACGTAAAACACAAGATATTAACATGAGATGTAAAAAATTTTTTTAAATGATGGAGTGCAAAGCCTAACCCAAAACACAGAAATAGGATATACTATGTAGAATAAAATATAACAATAAAATATCATATTAACACAAATTTGTCAAAAACCATAGTCATATGAAAGTGATCTCGACCATCTCTTCTGACTCTTATCAGGACAGCAAGCGGCCCGATGGCACGTCAGTTGTTAGTCCTAATGTGCAACATTATTAAAATGCACAACATTTAACTAAAAATCCCACTGGAGTACCGGAGGCAAAAACTTGAATGTTATATTGTCAGGTGTTTTTTTTCCCCACCCGAACAGCAACTGTCTTTATTGCAAAACTGACACACATTTCTAGATTCGCATTTGGTGATACTTGGCAGCTCAGCCTGGTTGATTTCAGAAACATATTTTAACTTTTATCAATAGAAAGAAAGATATAATCAGCAAGGAGGAATCAAGCAATCCTGTTGTTCAAAAGCTCACAAGGTTAAGTGTGTAGGAAGTAGTAATGAAAATACATTAAAACGTCCACGGCAGCACCAATCCTTTACAATAATGTACCGTGTTTTTCTGTTCTGTTGGAGTTTTGATGATTTATCCTCTTCTATAGCGAGTCGCTGCAGAAAACACTCGAAATTCACATGAAGTGTTTTCACACTCAGTGTAGTGTCTGAAAGGAGATTATTTATTCATGCATGCTTTCTTGTATTCCCTTCATCATGATGAATCTGACTGAAATACATGACAGGACTTGAAAGTGGTTTTTGATCATTTCAGAATGTTTTTTTTTCTTTTTCCACTACTCCCCCATAACTACGACATAAAAGATGGCTGAACAAGTTTGGGAAACATCAAATGCACAAAAAGTTCTGCTCATGAAACTCAAGCTTCTCAGGTTAAACCCAAAGGAAAGAAAAGTGGTGGATTATTGTATGTTTCGTGTTGACACTGCTTTGAATTATAGTTTGTGACATGTTGATTTATTTATAACTTCAAGTAAGACAGTTTACAAAAGGCTGAATTAGAAAAGTGAAATAACCAAAGTGCCCATGTGCTGTGTATTATCTAAGGGCAATACGATCAGATATTCAGTTTTGTATCATTAATCATCAGCTTGTGTATAATTTGTTTCCATAACTCCAAATATAGACAACCATGACATCAAATGGAAAATTATTCTTTCAACTGATTTCATGATTACCCTCCTTGTGATAAAACCTCAAATAGCTCTACTTTTTCCATTAGATAAAGCTGTGTGGAGAAAAAAGTTGAATGTGACTGTCTCCCTCTTTTGATTAGAGAGGCGAATACGTAAATGTAAAAATTATATTGATTTAAAGTCACTTAAAGGCTTGAGCGCAGCATTTTCTCTCGACTGTCAATCACACGGGCTGAGGAGGCCCGCATTATGGAAAATAACAAAGATGTCCATATCAGGGCGTAAGCACTAAATCCAGTGGAGTATTATTTTAAATGAATTCAGCCTCAGCTTCCTAACTCCTCTCGCCTCCTTTCCAGTCAGGTGATGGATTTGTCCTCGATCACACAAAGAACAAATTCAGCCCTTCTCGTCAAATTCAGGAAAACAACTCTTTTGTGTTTGCATCACTTACCATCGCAGGAGACAGGCGCTGGGAGCACAAACAGCACAAACACACCTATCCTCAGCGCATCCATGGCTCTCTTTCTGCACACGAAAAAAGGTTTGCTTTTTCTTTCTCTGCTGGTCGTTTCTGGTTGCCTCACTCTTATTTTTTCCACTCGCTCTCATCAGAGGAAGTGGCTGAACCGACTACCTGCCAGTGGACTGAGCTGCTGGCTGTGTGAGGTTCAAAACGCCGTACAACCTCCAACACCCACAGCGGGTGTCGCTGACTGTGCTGCGTTCAGCTGTTTCCCTCCACAGCCTGACGAAGACAACTCCATTTAGCATCACTGATAAGCTCCTTTAAAAAAATGAAAACAAGCTGACAATACATGTGCAATCAGGTCACCTTTTCTTAAATTAACCAAGTATTAATAATACTTTGAAAGTTACTATTCACCTCATTGATCAGCCTTTATGCTTGACAACAGATATTGTGTGTTTTCATAATCTAAAGATGCATCATTTTATAGCTGTAGAAAAAAGCAATAATAAGCACACATTGATGTCCTTGCATAGCTACATAATAGTCTAAGTACTAAAACATGCTTTAAAAGTTGTTCTAATACACAAATCCCATTTCATCAAATATCAGTTTTTAGGTCTAAACAGTCAAAATGAAACAATAAATGAAAGCATATGAGCAGTTTTTTTTTCTCTTTATCTCAATTGTGACTACTGATGTTTGGTAAGACCTCAAAAGACAATGATGTTTCATGTTGAACTAAATTATTTTATGAATGATCTAAAATTAAATTAGTGATAGTGCTGTTAAATAAATGCAGTGGAGTATAATGTACAATATCTCCCTCTCAACTGTAGTGGGGGAAATGTACGACGAAACAAAGACTTGCTGGTTTCTCCTAAAGGAATTTATTTATGATATGTTTGATCTCAAAACTAAGAAGTTATTTATGAAATTATAGGTGCGACATCATGAACAATCACGAACAAACTTTTATTCAGCCCACATACATTTTAGCAAGCTGAGAGTAAAAATCTGATTAAGAGGCATAAATAAGCAGTCAACAAGTGGCAGGCTGCAGAAAGATTGATTTTGATGTTTGCAACTGGTTACAGCCTGTTCAAGTAACTGTGCATTCAAAAGGTCAGAAGATGAGTTGCCCTCATGACACTTAAATGTTAGTGTGTGTCGCACTAAAGGAAAAAAAAAAGACCTCTGCATCTTTTCAAAGTGTCTCACGTTGCATAATCACACTGATCTGTGACACTTGAGGAAACGGTTGAACCAGCAGGCCGACAGAGGAGGTTAGGTTAGGTTACACAGAGAGGAGACTTCATTTTGACGATGGTGTGTAAAATGTTAAAGACCGGCTGACCTCAGGGAGCGTTAATTAGGCAGGTCCAAGCTCCTGGACCTTGTTGGGGGTGGTTAAAGTGAGTATCATAGTTGTGTGAGAAACACAGCCCCTCGGCTAAACTACATGAAACTTACAAATTTGTAACGTCAGGAAACATGTCAAGTTGTGTTTCTATTATACTTTATATAAATCACTATGGTGTAATGGTATATAAAATATTCATTTGCAAACTAAGTAGAAAATGCTATTGAGCTGCTCAATAAATGCAGTGAGCCTGAAATGTAGCAAGGTGGCTTAAAATGGAAACTCTCCTATAAAGTACAAGAACCTGAATATAATACAGAAGTGACTAGTAACCTGCAGAGAAGCGGGGCAGGGGGTTTAATCCACAGTTTACTTGTGACACAAGGAGAGCGATTACCATGACTAATACCAAAACACACAAAAGGGCAGTGATGAGAGTAGCAGCCAGTGAACGCAGCGCAGCAAACAAGCGGATTCTTGTCAAAGGGCCTCAGAGGCAGCAGGTGGAGCCGGAAGAGCCATTTGTTTTTTGTTCAGGTCATTTGACTCACGTGCCAATGTCAGAACACCGTGAGAGTTTCAGCAAAGATGACTAAGAGTAATTTTCAGCTGCTTTGAGAATCACACACACAAGTATCAATCCTCTCTCTGCTGGTCTCATTTGTTTATGCAGGTCATATTGAGGCCTCAGTGTTAAGTCAAGACTGTTTCACAACCACGTAAACACCCCATATTTTCCTAATATTTACAATATTCTTCCTCTTGGTGCAGAAGTGTAAAGTAGAGTAAATTTCATAGCCTGGGGATCTGTCAGTATTACATAAAGACTGTTCATTGTGTAAAGCGAAGTCAGCTTGTGTGTTTTTGCTCTGCGACCACGTGACTCGCTGGCGCCCCTCAGACCCCGAGTCACATGACCGTGACGTCAGCGGCCGCGGTGACAGCGGAGCTACATCAACCTGGAGCAGAGCTAAGAAAACACTCCGCGGAAACAGCTTTAAAGTTCAAATATCCGGAGAGCCCCGCGTCCTCGTCGGCCTCGGCGCACCCCGACTCGCGTCCTCTCGTCGCCGCGCTGACGCTTCGCCCCCAAACTACCTCCGCCTCCACCCGCGGGCGAGCTAGCAGGCTAAGTCCGCCCCGTGCGTTGTTGTCGCCGGACTGATTTGGCCCCGACGAGCCGCCGCAGCTGCCGGAGAGGAGCCAGACAGACATGACGCAGACCGCCGCAGTCCGCTCCTGGAGCCTGGGCCTGACTTTACAGCTCGTTTTAGGTAAGTATCTGTCACCTGGCGGGGTAACAAACAAACGGCGAAGGTCACGGGTGACGCTGCTTCTCAGCCCCTCCGCCCGAGTGTTAAAGAGGAAAAGATGCAAAGGGAGAGGTGAGGTGTGTTTGTGGGAACTCGCATACTCAATACTCAGAAGCACAGTTCACGTCTCTGTCTGCGGCTCATTATCAGTGCAGTCTGCGGCTGGTCAGTCAATCAGGGGTAGAAAAAAAAAAGGAAGTGGGGAGGGGGGGCAAATCTGGAGGCCTTGTTGCCTCTGTGCCCCACTAGCTGTCCTTTTGTCCCACCAGAGAAAGAGGAGGTATAACAGAGCTTTTTACATGATGCATAATCACCATGAAAGTGTGATGCTGATAATTTAAGTATAACGGCCCCTAAAATAAACAAACAAAAACCCTAACTAAAGTTATTCAGTTAAAAGCAGTTTTGAGGTGAGTGCACTTTACAGCTCCTCTGCTTTGAATAGTATATTGCTCTGACTAATTTTGCGTGGGAAAGTTAAGATATGTCATCAAATGTGATAGAAAGTGCTTTTGTAGCATGTGCTGTTAAAAGGTCATGGGATCAGTCTGAAGGGCTCTGAGGAGATAAATGTGAGAGGAAACAAGTAGATATAAAGATATCATTCGCTTTTCTCCACTCGTGTGAAATATTCAACCATGTTTACCTTTGTGGGCCTCGAGCAGCAGAGAAAAACAACTTGTAGATGTGTTTCTTCTCTCTCCATTGAAAAACATCTATCAAAGTACTGTTGACATCACCCTGTATGTCCATGTCTTCAACTCAGATAAAATGGTGTAGGATTTAGGGGAATTTACTTAAATATAACATTCATGATAATTTTTTCTTTATTGTATAATTAGGAAATGCATCCTGTTGTGCTTTTAGTTTGGAGTGAGCCCTTCATACCTACACAGGAAGCAGGTCCTCTTCCACATTGCTCACCGTGTTGCACCACCACATTTCTACAGTATCCCAGAACGGACAAACCAAACTCTCGGTCCAGAGAGGGCTTTTTGCATTTTTACAAGTGGCAGCGACTAGGTTCTCCTACAGGCTTGGGAAATGAATAAAATGAAAACTGTACTCCAGTGTTGAACATATATTCACTCATTCGCTCCTCAGTGAAGCTCAGACATCCCCATAAGGTCACAAAAAACAAACAAGTCTTTCTGGAGATGGTCTTTAATTTTACGCCTCTTACATATATACATAAATACATTTCAGAGGCAAATATTGTAATGTAACTACATCAAGAGTTCAAATGATAGGACTGTGTTTTTTGAAGACAAACTCTTGTGCAGTAGTTGTTGTGCAGAGTAAGAAGAGTTCTAAATCTCTAAAACATCAACAGAGTTGAGAGTAGACCTGTAGTTATTGTGTTAGGCACAACCAAATGGAAAAATCTTCATATTGAATTTCACTGATGTGTTATCACATTGCCTGAGTGAGATGCTTTAAATGGGCCAGTCACACATATCACATCCTGCTTTGCCGCCAATACTTAGCATTTACATTTGATTCTTTGACAACACTGAAGATAGCTCTTATCCTGCACACTCCTGTGTTAGGATGGGTCCTAATCTCGTAATGAGTTTATCAAACTGCCAGAAGGAAACCGTCTTTTGAGAATAAAGGAGCTACCTGATTCCATATCTAACAAGGTACACGTCATGGAGACACAGAGCCGGTTAGCCATTCATTCATACAGAAACAGACGGTCACAGGAGTGGCTCTGCCCTTCTGTTTTGTTTGAACAGTTAAATACTGAGATGAAAACAAGCATTAGAATATAAAACCTGATGGAGGAAAAACTACTTTGTTCAAAAGAAACAGACATTTTGAATTGACACTGGTTCAACTGAGAAACACGTTTCACATTGCACTCACATACTTTGACCAGTATGATCATGAAACAGGTATTAAATACCATTTTCATGTGATACTTTGTATGTCTGTATTTATTGTGGTAAACACCTTTCATCTTTGTAATAATAGACCAATGGTTGAATACCTCTTGCAGCTGCTGTCCTGCACCAGAGTTTTGCTGCTGTCGCCCCGCCCACAGCCGCGCCGCACCTGGGCAGACCTGAGAGAGGACACTACCAGGTCAACAGCAGCAACGGGACCGCCTGTTTACTGGCGTCCATGGGTCTCCAGCTCAACATCACCTTAAACTCTGTCTCTCAGAACAAGGTGCTTTAACTACAACATGCTCAACAGCTGAAGCTAAACATAGACACCCTGACGGGCTTGAAATGTTTATAACGTCCTGTTGTTCATCCACAGACTGTGCAGGATGTTGTGAACCTGCAGCCCAACGTGACAAAGAGCTCTGGGTCATGTGAACCAGACAGCGCCTCTCTGCGCCTCACGACAGATGGAGACAAGACCAACCTCACCTTTTTCTTCACCCTGGTAGGTCACAGTATCCGCCCCAAAAATATCCACTCACCATCTTACACTTCTTGAAACAGCCACTAGATGGCAGGTGGAGCTCGGCGTAAACTTGCTCCACAGCAGCGTCACTGTCTCATGGCAAACTTGATGTTTCTCTCCAGAATGTTACGTCCAATAAATACCACTTGAGTGAGGTGTCTCTGTCAGCAGCCTGGCCAGACAGAGGTGAGTTCACTTTACCTCGCAATATTCATGTTATCGACTGTGTATCAGATCAGTGAACATGTCTATGACCTAATCTGCTGTCTTTATCAATCTGTTGTGTAGTCAGCGTTGAGCACCACAGTTATCCACAGGTATATAGAGCCTTGTGTAACTCCGTAACTGACTGTGATTCTGTGTTGAAATATTTACTTGTATTATAATCCTGTGAAAGATCTCAGAGGTCAAAGAGTCAATATTACAAACGAAACTTATACAGACACCCTCATATGTTAAACCTTTAGTCCTTCTTCTGCACTGTTGACGTCTTTACTTGTGTTTCTGTTTGTATTGGTATTTTATGTGTTGTATATCTACTCTGAAATGGCAGAAAATAAGTGTGTCATGATGTAATCTCACATAGCCGCCCTGCAATAAATCCTACCGTTATGAAATATTCAGGTTTTGTTGAAGCAGTGTGTGTTGCATCATGGTTTATATTATAACAGTGTGGTCTAAAATTTGGTATGCTGTTTTATTTTCTCCACACTGAAAATGTAGCTTAATAATATTTTTGGGATATTTTAGTGCCCTTTATACAAACAATAGAGGGACAACAGGAAACAACACAGAAGGAGAGAACTCTCTTAAACATGAGATGTAAATGGATATGTATATATTTATTTATTTATCGATTGGAATGTGTATTTTACTAATGAAGACAGTGAGATGCAATCGAATGTTGTGGAAAAAGCCACTAATCTAAACTTTTATTGTTGCTCTCGACCACCGACACATTCATTCAACACTGAAGTAGAAAACAACTCGATCTGAAACTATTCCCTCCATTTTCGGCCTCTTTCTGCTGCAGCTGTCCCGTGGTCTCCCCGTAACAATTGACACATTCACAGCATTTTGATAGTAACATGAAGTAACCCTTTCATTAATCGTGCTAGTATTGTCCTTTGATTTGGACGGCCTGTCGTGATCCCACAGCTGAGATCAGCAAGTCTTGTATAGAGAAAACTTTCTGTATTCCTCTGTGCTTTTATTCTTCTATAAAGTTGATCTCCTTTCACAAAAGAGCAGCAGGCCAAATGACTTCTTTTTTTTTGTAATAGATACATGTTTTCTTTAAATGATTTACTGACACAAAAACTTCTATTTCACTTGTACGGACATACACCAAACAAAGGAGCATTTTCATGCCTGATTTATATAGCGTTTTATTCCTGGCTAGTGACAAGATTTTCAATTTTTAAATGATGTTCAAAAACCAAAAAAGAAGAAAGAAACCCAGTGTACATTGGATAACATCTGATTTGCAATATTTAAAGGGAAAACTTGTGAGATTAAAGATAATTATCTAAACGTAGGCAATCATCTGGGGAAGATTCATGATGATGTATATTAGTTAAATTTTTTTACTCAATTTAAATCTGTTCTTGCTCATCACCTTTCGTGTCTCGTCTCTATTAGACTTATTTTGTAGGACATGTCTTTCCGCTGTAACCACTCTGTTCTTTCCTTTGCCACAGAGCCTTTCTCAGCCCAGAACCGCAGCCTGGACTACCTGCGTGGCACTCTGGGCTACTCCTACATGTGCCGTGAGGAGCAAACGCTGATTGTGGCCCAGAATTTGTCCATCAACACCTTCCAGGTGCAGGTGCAGCCCTTTGGCCTCAGTGGAGATCAGTTTGGAGCAGGTAAAAACGTCTGTCCGGTCACGTGTGACCCAATAAATCTGCCACTGTCTCACCCTAATGTGTTTTTTGCTCTCTCAGCTGAGGAATGCCAGCTGGATGAAGACGACATGTTGATCCCCATCATAGTCGGAGCAGCTTTAGCAGGGCTTGTCCTCATCGTGCTCTTGGCCTACCTCATTGGCAGGAAGCGGAGCCACGCCGGCTACCAGACCATCTGAGGTCACCTGTCGCCTCTCATGTTCCCAGAGGCCAGAGCACGCTGTCCCCTCCCCGAGATTGACCACTGTTTTATGAGACTTAACACTCCACCCTGTCCTCCTCTCTCCCCCATCCTTCATCTGCCTGCCTCTGTGTTTGCTGTTATTCGTCCTCATCAGTAACACTAGTCATTATCACTTAGTCGAGTTTGGATATGCTCTTTCTGAACTGACCCTCTCATGAAAAAAGGGACTTTGTTTGGAGATGTTAATGAAATGAGGATAACAATATAAAGCAGAGGATGAGTGTTGATCAGGGGGTCTGAGAGTCCTCAAATTGTATTGTACTATTTATGATTTCTGTGAAAAGAAATTAGAGAGATTTGAGGGAATTGTAGTTGAAGATTTTCTTATTGTTTATCTGCTCTTGGCTGACCTGTTTAACGGTCCTGCCCTAAATGAGGTTTGTTATTATAAAGGGAATACTTCTGGCTGTTTAACTTAAGCCACTTCAGAGAGAAAGGATCTGACGTGTTTTATTATCACTCTACATTTAGCCCAAGTATGCAGAACTGGGAATTAAAAACACAGTAACCTGAAAAGGGTATCCGAGGAGTTCCCTTTTTTAGTTCAGATGCATTTAGAGATTTCTTGTGTCCAGCGGCATTAGTGATGGTATCATAAAGGTACTCAACACATTTTGTAGGGAAACTGTAGATGATCAGCTTTGTAAGTCAGTTCTATTTGTGCTGAGGTATTTTTCCACTTGATTCAAAGGAAGAGTTAAACTTTTTTTTAAAACAGGCTTATTCGCTTTTCTTCCCCAGAGTTAGAGAAGTAGATTGATATCTCCTCCATTGTTGTTAAATATTAAGCAACAGCCATCAGAAGGTTAGTGTAGCTTAGCACAGAGACTGGAAACGGGATAGAAAGAGCTAGCCTGCCCCTCTTGAAAGACAAAAAAAAGCCACCTGCCCACACCTCTGAAAATCACAGACTAATGGGTGATATTTATTTGTTTAATTGGTCTTTGGTTTTAATCTTTAGAACCATAATGTGTTTTTACAGCAGTAAACAATTGAGATTTAATATGCTCATTTGTGTTTTTTAGAGGTGCTGGTACCTGTTACCTTTGGATAGAGGCAGGCTGTTTCCAGTCTTTATGTTAAACTAAGCTAACCATCTCCTGGCTTCATATTTATCATACAGACATGAGAGGGGTATCAAGCTTCTGGTATAACTCTGCGAGAACGTGAAATTCCCGAAATGTCGGTCTATTCCTTCGTGTGATTGTAGCCACTCTCTTAGATTTTGCTGTTACAGTATACGCACACAACAGGAGTTGCTTAAACAATCTTAAAAACAGTACAGTTGGTTTGGATGTATGAAAAAAGCTCAGGATGTCACCGTAAGAACGTTATAATGTTGAAGTGTTATAGTCCACTGGGTGGTTCTGTTCATTTGTTTTTGTGTTTTTTCCTGAATAAGGGCCCACTTGGGATTTTGTTTGCTGAAGGGAAATAAGTTGCACTAAAGTCCTGAGAAACAGCCCCATGTAATGATTAAAGTGGCCAAAGTGCTCTGGTCATTTTTCATCAGTGCCTTCCCAGCTGTAACGTAGCTGGGATTGAAGTAAAGCCAATACCACAGAGGTACTCACTCATTCACTGACACTGTGTGCTGCCATGTCTGGGACATTTTCTGTCTCGCATAGCCTTCATGTACTGTTACTACCATAAATATGCATTGTTTGATGTAATAGGAGAAGGTACAGATGTTTTTTATGTTTTTTTTTCCTCCCTCATCCAAGTATCCATGTAATGTAATGATTTAATAAGTTTTAATGGAATTGTTTGAAGTGTTTTCTAAAGGAAGGGTCAATAAAAGTGAATGAACGAAGCCGTTTGACTCTTTGTTTTGCCTTCATACATCATCAACAGTCAAACCTGTTCCTGGTTAGTCTTGTTTGGGTCGGTACAGTAAATATGTTTTGTTTGTTTTTTTTTTTCAACCCAAGAGACTGAATTACAACATTATTGTGTTGATCGGATTGAATATTCCCCTTTTTGGAATAGTAAAACTACTGTTGGGACAAAAGGTAATTTCACTGGTTGTCATGCAGGTTTTCTCAGGTGTAAATTTCTCTCTGTTGAGATGACTGAAATGAAAGTGAACCAGGGTCTGAACTATGTTGTTCTAATCCTGTAAACTATATCAAATATGATCACAGACACTTTTGAAAAGTAAGTTGACACTGAGACTCAGACTTTGTTTTCAAATGATTGGTCTGTCTGTATTCAGGGTGAAGGAAAGTTGTCCAGAGGTGTTAGGGTAGGATGGATAAGATCTTTGACACTGGGGCATGTCTTCATCCGTATTGGAACTGAGGTGGTTCTGGATTTTTAACCTACACAAGAATGCAGATACCTTCCTCTTGATCAGGCCTCCAGGTCTCACTTATGGTCTATGACTGATGACGTAATTTTCATAACTGAGCGTTAGTTGATTTTCCTGCAGCCTGTCAGTCTTTGTAGATTTCTAAACTTAATTTGTTAGTAAAAGATTATTATCGACTCAGGAAAAAGACTGGGCCAATCATTAAATTAAAAGAAAAAAGACAAAGGTATGTAAATTAGGAAAGTCAGTTTACTTCATGAAAAGAATAAGATTTTGCACAATGTTACAGAGACACAATTCCTTTTTCCTATAAAACACTTCATAGATAATGACTGAATTAACATTCTTGCAACTATTATTCTGCACAGTAATGAAACAAATTCTTTACCAAACCACTCTAGCAAAGTAGCAATACGACTAAGGTGCAAAAAAAAAAAAATATATTTTTTTACAAAGCATCAAGTATGAAATTTAAGTATCTTCAGGAGCAGAAATATTCTGCAGAAAAGCAAAAGACAATGTTCAAAAACATCAGTTAAGCACTGTAAAACACGTCCTTCAGAAATCCAGTCGGCTGGATTAGTGTACAGTAATATAACGATTTATAAAAGAAGCAAGCAAAATGCCTCCAGCATGTTATCTGACATTGTTCCTGGTAGGAAAATGTACACTTCACGACTGTCCAGATTCTTCCTCCAGAATCCGTTTTCTGCATTTCTCTCTCAGTTTATCAATAGTTGCCATGGACAGGCTCCCAGGTTCAGTAAAGATTTTCTGTAAAAAGACAGTTTGAGAAGAAGTCAGCAAAAGGATTAAGAAAAATAAAAGCCCACCAGTAAACTAATAATAGAAAGAACTTTAGAGTTAATTAAATTCATTAATCCAGTGATTAATCTATTTTTATAATCTATTAAGGACTTTAAGGATGATTTTCATATAATAAGTAACACATAAAAATTAAAAATGGTCATGCCTCTCAAATGTTCATTGCTTGCTTTTCTTTGTTTTAGAAGATAGCTAACTTTATATATTTGGGTTTGGGGCTCCTGCATGAACAAAGTGGACATGATGAAGACATCCCACAAGGCTCCAGGAAATTTTGTTATTTTTAACCCTCAGGAGTCTTTTGCTTAGGCAGTGTGTGAATACCTCTGATTTTGCATTTAAGAATATTTACCATGCCATTGTGTGGTATCTTTTTCTCATATTTTCTCATATGACTTGACAGTATTTTTTTCACGTTGACGTACTGACATAACTTGATCACGTGAGGGTGATCATGGGTCAGAAAGGATTAATCCCAAAGAATAAAAAAACAACAACAGCCAGTGTTTTTATCCTTTCTTGCTGCACCTGCATGAAGGTGTGGCAGTCCAGAGTGAACGCTCCGCAGGTGATTTGTTTGAAGCACTCGCACACGTCGGCCAACGACCGAGCTCTCAGGATCTCTGGCTGGTGGTGAATGATGAGAGTCAGAGCAACCCGGAAAAGCACCTTGGAGCCCTCATAGAAAAGACAATCCCAGACTCGTAGAACTGTCTACAAGTACGTGAAACAAGAAAGAAGTTTGTAAGATGATGTGCTTTGACACCCACTGTGAATTCCTGAGTCCTTCCTTGTCTCCGCCATTTCACCCTAACTTTTCCTCACCTCAATTGGGAGTATGTCAATGTAGAGACAGATGAACCAACGTGACACCACTAGAGTCCATATACCAGGATACTGGGCCATGAGCTGTCCCACTGCAGGAGCTTTAGTCTTCACCAGCTCCCCAAGAACTTCCTGGTCAGTCTTCAGGCCCATCATGGCTGGGCTGTAGTAGTCTAAGATATCCCAGAAGTGCATGAGGTTACCTTTGTCTATCAGCAGTGACATTTGTGATCTATTTCAAGCATATTTGTGACCTGGTTTTGTTTCTGTCTCTAAGATCAGGTATAAATGTTTCAGATTGTTAGTGCCACAATGCTCTGACCTAGATCCACTATTGTTTTACATCTTTTATATAACAACAAAGTGTTATGATGAGCACGTACAACTAATTTGCATTGTATGCAGATGATCAAATCTTATATAGATGAAAAGATCAATAAGTATCCGACAACAATGACCTAAAACTTGTTATAAGTACACCATGAGAGAATGTAATATCAGGCAGTTACTCACTCAAAGAAGTAAAAAATACACTGTACACCAAAGGCAAGTAAATGTCAATGTTATTTCATAATAATAACTATTTGAATTTCAGCCTTTACTCTATATCTACATACTCTATATATTGTCACGCACCCACTCAGTGCAAAGCATGAAATATACCTTACAATTTAAGTTTGACTGGTTGAAGGCCCTGCACCAGCTTGGTTTTCCGACAGGTATTTTCATTTACATTGTCTGATGAGAGTGTCTCTCAGCACTTAGTGGGTGTATACTGAGCTTGACTAACTTCCCTACAGTTTTAGATTGTACAGCAGACTTCTCATTAATGTGATAGGTCATTTTTTTTAACTGACAGTGTATCAGTACATTTATACCGATACATGCATATAAGGGAAGATGTTAAGTTAAGGGCATAAGGAATGTAAAAATAATCTATTTTAGGTATGTTTAAGTGATGAATGGGTACCTATTTTATTACTGCATGGTAAAAACATCTAGGTTTGTAGCTCAGTTGGTCGTTCTGTAACCTAGCCTGTAATAACCCACACCCACTTTCAAACTGAGCAGACCTCTCCCCACACAGAGAGGGTGAAAACACCTGTGGGGTGTGTTAATTGTATGTGAACATGAAAAAAAAACTCTACCTGGGAGCATCCTGCCCACCAATGCATCCACAAGCCAGAAGGACTTCTCTTCATCTTTGGTGATGATGATGAGGTAGCCTGCAATGAAGTTCATACCCTAGAGTAAACAGAGACAGCAGCAATTTAACTGTGAGTGAACCCAGTGACAGACTGTGAGACACTGATTTACACACAAGAACACACATGCAGCTAAATATGTGGCAGAATGTATGCGGGACCCATCCACAGTAACAAGATATTATGTGCACAAGACCTTAATTAAGGACATGATTTGGTCATTGATATATGGTCAAGTTAGTTATGGAAACCTACTTGTGTGTCAGGGGAAAACAGGAAACTTTAGAATTACTAAACCCTTTGATTTTTTTCTGACTTAATGGTTAATAAGGAACTAGCCAGTGCTGCTCTGTGGGTGAACACAGTAAATCTATATCTTCACCTGACAGTACCCCACTGCCTTGTTATGGTGTCCGTAGGCCAGCAGCACATTGTACAGAGCCCTCTGCAGGCTGGGCTCAGCTTTGCTCTTGAAGAGGACGTTGTCAGGAAAGGTCCTGTGCATGTCTGCCAAAAACACATGACGAGAGTTGTACAATGATATGGATCTTTGTGTTGGTGCGAGCTAAGGTATGGATTTTTTTTTTATCTGTCACAGTAGGAAAATCATAGGCCTAAATAATAATAGTACGTACAATACAAGGACCAGGAAACTAAAGGAGCTAAAGGAAATTCAGCCATCATTATGTGTGAAATTTACATTTTGAAGTGTCCTCAGCTGCAGTACCTGTATGAATGGTTTCCTTCAGTTTGGTGTCATGCTCCATGGCCAGCAGAGATTGGTAATAACCTGGGTTCTTCTCCAGCTGTTCCTGTGCACCGCTAGCTGCCATCCAAATCCTGGCACGATGCTCATTTGGCACACCTTTACGCACGTACCTTTTCACTGCCACAACAGATTTGAAGAACTACATAACCACCACGGAGTAACAGAAGGCACCACAATCAAAAAAGTTTTACACTTTTATCACCTGTCAAGTTCTTCTCCACATGTGGCGTCTCTTGCAGGAGCTTGGACCACCTCACGGACCGTCTGTTGAGAACGGCCACGTACTCGTTCATCATCTGCTTGTAGGGCTCAAAGTCGTGGTGCCTCTCAAAGCCATAGGGATCAATCCTGCAGGGTCAGAACCACACAGACCCGGTGCCGTGTACAAACGAATGACACAGAGCACAACTGGAGGGAGGACTGACAACTGGGTCACTTCACTAACCGAGCCCTCTTTTTCTCTCCTATTCCCTGATGACAGACACTACAACAGCCACTTCTGGGTAGGGTTTCTGTAGTGGGGGAGATCAAATGCCCCGGCTGGATGGTTACTCAGTTTTAAATTACTTTCAAATGGGGTAGGAGTAAGAGGCAAAATTCAAACTCACAAATAACATAACATAAAAATATCCACATAGAAAACCTCTTGGATATGGCAGACTTGATAGTCAGCACTTTACAAGGACCTTTACAAATGTATTAACTATGTCGATGAGCAGAAAAGCTAGATGACTGGTTATCAGGAAGGAAGGAACGGGAGTATAAAACTATAAAAGGCAGACGAAAACCTTGGAGTCCGATTGACACCACAGTAACATAAAGCTCACCTTTCGCTGCCGTTCCCTCTCTCGTCCATTTCCATTGTGTGTCACGTGCTATGGGTACAGCAGTCCACCAAAGGCTGCAAACAACCTGCACCGAGGAGGTTATTTCATCTGAATTACCTGGAGAGGAACGGGCTGCTGTCAAGTTAAACAACAAAGCAGCCTGAGTTTCAAACGTCTCAACTTACACCATCCACAGAGAGGAGGGGCCAGTTTAAGGAACACCCAGGTTACATTTATTTGCATGCAAAACAATTGGAGGAAGAGGAACGGCAGTGTGTAAGCTGGCTTATTGCTGTCCATCCATGATAATAAATAGTGGTCGTACTTACAGCTGCAGCAGTAGTAGTGACAAATGTAATTTGACCATTTTACATATTTTTGACATTTTTACATATTTCCTAGCCAGGGTTGGAGCCATATTTTCTGTTAATTTCATCTGCTATCTGCTATCTATGTTTTGTGTTAAAATACTGTTCCCACACTAAAAGGAATACAGTCATCATAAAGACTCGACAATGATTAACACAATAGATCACATGACCTTGTATAT
>JAOXYL010000052.1:14220309-14236558 GCA_028564955.1 Terapon puta
CCTCTCACATTATACTTTAATATCTGATCCATTGTTAATTGTAAAATATTGGTTAGAACAGCTTTAACTGTTTATTTTTTTCCTGCTTATCTTTTCTAATCAGAACTATGAACTACATTCTTTGCATAAAGACTGCTGTAATGAAAAATAATGTTATCAGTATCAAAATGTGAGTCCATGCACAACAGTATATTAGTTTATTTTTATAATCCTCACCCTTCTGTTTGTATTCACGGTGGATTAATATCGACTCAAGAGGTGAAAATATTATACTAAAAGGTGATTCTCTAATCTTAGCCAAACACCACAGTTATCTCCAGAGTAATGCAGCCAAACATCTCTCAAATTAACCAGTCTCCAATACAAATACTTAAGCCATACAATAATAAACAGCATGTCTCAACAGCTGAATTAAATAGTGACAGTGTCACTGTCTATCATTACAGTCTCCTTTATTTTACTTTCTCCTTTCCAGGAGACCTTCCTTAGTGACTTATACTTTGTTGCTACCTACTTCTCACATCCAAGTCCTCCAGCCAAGCATGGGATGGTTGTATAAATGTTATCTTATATACTGGTGATCTTTTAGGGGCATCATGCCAGGCAAACACTAAGGCTGAAAGCCCTGAATGGATCTGTGATGACCCGTGTGTCCCCCACCGCAACTGGTTGTCACACTTGGATGAGTGCGCAGAAAGACCTTCTCATTCCAGGCTCCTAATGGCCGCCGCTGGGCAGCCCGAAGCAGGAGGTCACAGAGATGCTGGCAGAAAATGAGTAAATGCAAGCTGTAACCTTAATGTGGCTGTGATTTTGGGAATATATTTCCAAATGTCAGTTTTCCACCTCGCACAGTGTGTGTCAGTGCAAAGCCTGAAATCAACCCTGAGAGAGAAAATGAGAAATCCAGGAGGTTGCAGAGACCTGCTACATGATTAAAAAGAAATGAAATCCTATACATGAGTGACATGACTTTGGAATGTCGCTTAGTAGAGCTGTACTATACGACCGAGTGAGTTGAATTACCAGTTGTATGTAGGTACATGGCAGCGGAAAGAAATACTTTACAAATAAGTTAAAAGGACGTCTCTTCAGGAGAAGATGGATATGGTTTGGGAAAATGCCCATACACCTCAAAATATAGAGCTGCTGACATTTTCTGTGTTTTTCCTCATACTTTTATATCGGTTTTTAGTCAGCCCCACACACAAAGTATGTACTACTGTAACTACTCATTTGCTCACTAAGTGTGTTTTAATTTGCAGCTGGAAATTATACCATACATTACACCATTTACTTACAGTAATATCTGTTAAAAAACTACAGTGCCCAGATATTTTAGAAAATTACAGAACCCTTAAAAAAACACTAAACTAAGATTTACATTTTCTGTATGAATGAGTAGGCTTGTAGCTTGGCACCGTGGACTGGGCAGGGACGGGCAGCACTGAGACACAAATGAAGGCATTGTTGCCTCTGGTCTTGTCATGAGATTTTTGACAGTAAGATTTGTTGACAACTAAGCAACCAGAAGATTCAAGGTAAATGTGATGAAAAACACAGAGGCAGCTTCAGCAGATTATTGTAACTGTTTGAAAGTTGCTTAAAGAATAAAATATTTAAATATGTAAATATGTAAGCAATTAACTACCATTGCAAATGTGGTTTAACTAAATAAATTCAAATGCATGAAACCAAATTTCCCCATGGGGGGAATGAAGTATGCCAATTCTGATTTACTTTTAAAACTAGCTAACTTTATCCCTATCATTACAGGGTTGTGAAGAAATACTCTTAAATATCTGAGTAAAATATCAGAAAACATAAATAACCAACATCTTAGTAGGAAATAAATGTAGTCAGTGTTTGTGGGTCTTTTTGAGGTCTTTTTTATGGCATGATTCAGCAGATTATCCACTCAGGTCACTCAGGTATTTTTATTCTATCCTACAGGTATTTTAGGTATTGATTTCTGTTACTTTAGTTTTTATTTAAATGTACTATGTTTAGCAGGAAGAGCAATAAAGTTGATAACAGTGTCAGAGGGTCAATAATTGTAACTCCGTAATAAAGTTCAGCAACCATGATCATACAGACATGTAAATGAAGACACAATGATCTTCTCGACCCGAATGCCTCTCCTGCTGGTTCTGCTGCCTCCCAGCAACACAGAGCTGCTCTGGCTGCTACAAATTCCATACTGCTTTGCCTCTCAATGGCTCATTTTCTGTTGTGCACTTCATGCATCCCATTGTAAGGACATGAGTCTTCCGGGTACTCTGTATAGCCGTGGGAGATTCATTGTGCTCCCTGCTGAATCCTCCTCTGCTGCTTGAATTCATTGTGGAGCAGCACATATTTCACAATGATAAAACTATGCAATACATGATGCAAGTGTCTGACTGAAGCTTTTGCACTAGATTTGAGGTGTATAACGAAAATGACAAAGAATATCTAGCAATATCTGTTGTGTTATTATGGTACGACTGGAGGAAGAAACTTTTCACATTTGACAAACCCTGACGAACCCTGAGGCATCAGAGTCATATGGTAGGTTTCTCATGCCAGTGAGGTATAGTTTAGCTTCTGCTCACGTGACTGACAACATATCCTCTCATTTTAGATCTGGATCTAAAGTATACCAATAACTGAGTTAATCATCACAGTTCACTAGAATTCACGGTCAACACAAGATAGATCCTACTAATACGGGTGATCCTCTGATTTTTCCCTCAAAATGTTAAATTGGTGTATCAACATCTACATTTGCACTTTAGGTCCACAATCAAATGTGTTTTCAATTCATGAATGGATATCCATGAAATTTGTTACAGAAATGAATGTAGAAGAGGTGTGTGAGGTCAGAGTGCATGTTAATGGCTTATCAGCCCAGTTACATGAGCATTATGTACTTTTCATGCATTTAAAATGAATGTCAACGGGCAAGGAGACAGTAGGGCGCAAGCTGTCACACATACATCGCTAATTAGAGTGACAGCAGGAGAGACAATTAGCCGAGAAAACTGTACATTCACATGGGCTTAAAGGCATCTTGTGAGGCTTTGCGTCATGAACGTATGGTCAGGATGTTTGCTGTGCTGACAGAACAAGCATGTAAATGTAGAACATTATTATGAAACGGTACGCCTGTTAAGAGATATGCGTGCAATTGTCTGTTGTTTATTCTCCACATGGAACAATCCCAACTATGGGGCATGTTGTTGGAACAGCATAACATACTGTTATTCAGCAGAGCAATTTGCAAGTAGTAATTTTCTGTAGTTTAAGCTGTGCTCGTACTCCGCTCTGGTATAAATAGACGTTATGGAAGTTGAGTTAAAATCTGAATTCACTCCGTTCCTTCTCTTGGGCACCATGGCTAAATATATGACTGCCATCTAAATGTGTCCTATTACTGTCTTCCAATCTCTAATTCTGCCATGCTAAATCAGTCCTTCTGTCTCTTTTAGTAGCAGGGAGTCTTACTCATTACCATTTCAAACCTCTAGTTTGGCTTCCACGTTCCCTCATTATATCTGATGGGGAGTCTGGCCAGTTTGGGGAAAAGGAAACAGGCACTCAAAGCCTATACAGAGCGCGAGTGAAATTACACAGGGTTGCCCAAAACTGTACACTCACGAAGCAACAATAGTGACTTTGGCGGTCAGCATGGTCACACATAACATGTCTGCGGATGTTTGTGTGAGTGCCATTTTGTGTGTGTTTTTATTTAAAAAAATAAAATTTCATACCTGTAGTGGACGCAAAACAAGCTGTCTCACTGCAAGATAATTACAGCTGTGCTCTCTAGCAACAGTCAGTCACTGTAGCTGAGAATGAATTATGTATTACTAACACTGACTACCAATCACGTCCGCTGCTTTACCTGTTGTGCTTTTCATTCTTCAGTATAACGAAATGAACCTGTGCTGTGAAATTATGCAGAAGGCCGAGGCAATTTCATTCCATCCTCCGCCGCTGCATCCTGATGGCGTTTCACAATATTTGTTTTGTCATGCACATCCTCATCGCCCAAAACTTCTTGATGGATTATGCCATGCAGGCTACCTGTATCACAATAAGCCTGAGTCCATGACAGGATGTGCAAACAGAAGCGAGTGAGTGAAATGTGTACTGATGAAATTACTTCCTGTATTTGAGGTTGAATTTGGATTTAGCAAGTATGTAGGTGTCGGTGAAAATGATCATGCTGCATAAAAAAACAGCTTCCTCCCCTGCATGCAGGTGTAGGGGGTCCTGCACTTCTTGTGAATTTGTAACTGAGGCATATGGTGTCTGTGACCTGCAGGTGTTGAGTCGCTGGCGTGCTGAGAGTCCAACCAGAGGGGAATCACTCTGTCAAACATACATTCACTCCGGTGCTGAATAATTACAGTTGGATCAGCCATTGTTTCTTATGCTGAAGCTGTTATCATTTTTCTTTTAAAAACAGTGAACTGTTAATGGATGTTTCTTAACAACCCAGAGTAGAAAATGTGTGATATTAACAATATGGTTTTCATGCGTTGTGTAGCAAGAGAGGGAAGACATAAGAAAAAGAAGTGAAAAATCTCATCCTACTCACACAGTAATCCTTTAAAGAGGGCTTTGCTGCCTCTCACTGCCAAACACTTTGATACATCCCTTTTGAAAATAACTGGAAATAAAGGCTGGAACAGGATGATTTTGAGGGGATTCAGAAGGGAAAGAGATTTGCAGTTACTTCACCTCCCGTTTCACATTGATAAAAAAAAAGAAGAAATTATCTATCTTATAGGTAATGAAACTTGTCAGAAAAAAAAGAAAATGCTTGGAGCAACTACTGATGGCAGTCCTTGAAATCTTTAAGTTCCACTATGTTGATCCTGAAAGTGTTTCTAGCCTCTGTGAAATGTGTTGCACTACGACTCATAATAACAGCTGCATGTGTCAGTGATCTTTTAGCCTTAGCTATAGATGCCTAGGAGGAAGTATTCAAATGATTTACTTTAGTAAAAGTAGCAATACTACAATTTAATATCGCATAAAATATCTGATTACAACTAAAGGTCCTGCATCTAAAGATCACTTGAGAAAGATATTTAAGCAAAGGTATCATTAGCTAAATGTACTTAAAGTATAAAAAGATAACCGCTAGTGTAGAAAAATGGCCCATGTGAATGTTAAAGTTTTATAGGTTGAAATGGATTATTACTGGCACATTATGTATATATATATATATTGTGTATGCTGCATTTTGCAGTTGCAGTTTCTGGAGCTGTTGTGTGTTTTGCTCTATAAAGGTGAATTGTATTTAATAAACTTGCCATGTGCTTTGAATGCAAAATGTGAACCTGTAAGGAAAAGTGTCAGATACTTTCGATATTTCTCTTAATTCCAGCAAAGCACATATACCTCGAATTTAAAATAACATACTATACTGTAAAGCGTAACTGTGATTAGCCAATTTTCAACAGCACTCAGTGACGTCAAACAGTCGTACAAAATACATACTGCACGAGGAGACTCACATACACACGTACAAACATAACAGACTGCCATGTTTGAATCTGCAAGCTTTGTATTTGTTCATTTCTGTGTGCTGTCATATATGATGCCAACATGCCAGAGACCCAAATTCTTGTTGGTATGTACTGTGCTGTGCGTGTGGGAATGGCTGTAAAAAAATAATGTGATGTGGGTGTTTGTACGTAAAAGTGGACGTGCTGTGTGCCGGGTGTGAATCCAAGTGTTTCATCTCTTCTTCAGTGTGACAGTGACAGTATCACGGCAAATACATAGTGTATATATATATATGCAGCATACATACTAATGTGTAGAGATACAGGCATGAACCTTATCATCCCATTTAGATGGCAGAACAGGGTGGAAGCTCTCACAGCGGACCGGCCATCATACACAGACCTGTCCATCAAATACTTGGTTGTCATGGAAACAACCTAGTTCCAAGCTTGCGCATGGCGGGTGCAGCGATATAATGGAGGACCAGACAGAGCTGTGCCTGCCTGGGGATGTGTTGCTTTTAAAGCGACCACCCTCATCCTTGTCTTTTCCAGTTTGACTGAGACTGGGGAAGAGAGAGTGTGACACACTATGTGGCTGCAGTACCCAAAATATACACAACCAGAAAACAAGCTGATGTCTGCCCAACTACAAATATTCACTGCCACCATAAATCGCTGTTCTCTGCTGAAATTAATACGAAGGCCCAAGCCACATGACGCTACTGCCACCACTTCTGTGGAATCCGTAGACTGAAATAGGTTTAAAACAAGTTTTTAAAAGCCCAAGAAGGCTTATCTTATCAACAGTATGTGATCATTGAAGGTATTACATCCAGCTTACATCAGTCAGATAACAGATTACAAAGAGAGCCAGGGAATAAAAGGGGGAGATGGGGAGCAGAAGAAAAAGAAACGAAGATGGAGTCATCTTCCTAGGTTGCAGTTAAAAATGGCACATTAAAAAGAAACAGACAGACTTCTTAAGGTTGTCATGGGATGACAGTAGAGTTTCTAAAGAATTGCAGAAGTGTGACATCAAACTGAAATCTACAGTACACTGATCACTGTGACCTCGCACTGTCAGACGTGTAGAAAGGGAACTAATTGCTGTTTCGCATGTGAAACCTGCACAGGAAAAACTGAAACCCAGGAGACACAAAGGGATAAAGAAAGAGGGAGAAAGAGAGAGACAGAGAGAGAGAGTCCTGAAAGTGACAAAAGGTGAGCTGACGGATTCTGCTATTGCCGTATGCTGAGCTTGTGTGAATGAGGGTGCCATCTCCCAAGAAGTGACAGATACAGTGTGAAGAAATCTCAGGGAAACCTCACGGGGTCCAACACTGCTGTGAAAACAGCAGCACAAATGAATATAGCCGCAAGTGACAGCAACTTGCAGGGCCCAAACACATTGTGGATCAACTGTAATAAAAATATACTTGAAAATTTGCTGAAATTTAAAATGTGAATTGTTCCCATCACTGTGGCATCTCTTTAGAAAGTCCCAACTCATACAGAAACATTTATCAAACTCTTCTTTCCCTCTTTGTGCCCACACTAAATCAAATTATTTAGTAGTCAAAAAAAATGTGCAGCTATGTTTTCAGGTCCTTTACAAAGATTCCTTTTTAGTATGCACACTTCCTGTTTCATTTTGTATACCTGCTTCTCCTCATGTCTGTCTATATGTCACTTCACATCCTGCCCTTGCATGTTTTCTGCCTTTCCCCTTCCTGTAGTTCTTTGTCAGTTCTTCTGTTTTGTCATGTGTTTGCGTGCCCCTGTTTGCCACCCTTCCTGCCCTGGATCTGTGTGTCCGTATCCACCTGTTTACCTGCCTGATCCTACCTGCTTTGACTACCTGATTCTGCCGATAAGCCAGGACTCTAAATAATAAAACCTCCTTCATCCATATGAACTCTGCCTCAGTGCTGTCTTGCATTTGGTCCACACTGCTCTACACAACAGAGTGTTAAGTTATTTATTGAGCAAAAAGGCCAAACGAGAGCCATGTGGAGCTCAACATTTGATAAATGTTGTCCTTTGAGGACCTTTTATCCATGTTGGCAATACAGCCAGTGGCAGTGAGACAAATACAGCCTCCTCAATCTGCTGAGCCTCAGTTGGTTAAACCTCAATTCTGGCTCGTCTTCTTTCTATCATTTCTATTATATCACAGACTGAATACTGTATTATAATCAGAATTTACATACAGTTCTGTTACTCTGTCAAGTCATCTGACAAATTCAACATAAATACATTTTATAATGATGTCTGTTCTGTGTGATTTGCTGCTGACAGTTAAAATGACGATCACACAGAGGGTAAGGGGCCACAGTAAGAAGTCAACCTCTGGCAAAAATGTAGGCTTCTTGTCAACAGAGGACCAAAGAGGATTTAACTGGTTTAGTGTGGGATAACAGTTTTTGGAGCCCTTGGTATTATTTGGGGAATCTTCGCATCTTCACCACCTAATTATTTCTCCTCTTGGATGGGACTTCAAGGCCGAACACTTTCTGTCTTATTTACATGTAACAAATACTATTACGGACATATCAACTTGTCTCTCTGGTTGAGTCTCGACTCTTACACTAGTTTTGTTTATATTTCATTATGATAAAGGGTAATAAAACTATGAATCCTCATAATTAAGCCCCTATCGTGGTGTCAGGTAGCCAAAGGAGAGACAACAGTAACAAAGATAGAAGAGCTGAAAAACGCTACAGTTTGAGCGGAAAAATGGGGAATCTGTATTTACACTTCTTTTCAAGCACTTATTGCTTTTTATGAAGTTAGAACTTATATAGTGCATCACAACCAGGTAAGCTGTGAAAAAAAAGCTCCAGTAATAAACAGTGATTTGATCAAGGTCCACAAACACTACCTGAGTGGCTGAATTGTTCCAGGTGGTCGACTGGAGGAGGCAGGTTTATAAAAAATGGCTGGGCCTGCAGTCTCCCCCACTGTTCACACACAAGGTTTTTCATAATGTGGTGTGCAGGTCTTTGTTACATCTAAAGAACATGTAATGTAGAGGTGTCAAAAACCTGCTCCTGTAATGATGACTGTTTTTTTCTACGCCCTCCCCTCTTAGGTCGTCAAGTTCATCCAGCAATGTTGAGCACTGGAGGAAACATGGGAAAAGGAGTCATGCAGTCGGTACCACATTGCATCCATCATCCACTGGTCTTCCTAATGCACATGTAATATTTAGGTGGAACAGAGTAGATGTTAGAACAATGGAGGAGAAAGGAAGAGTAGTGTGGCAGGCAGCCTATAGCTTACCTTACTTTTAGACTGAATTAATCTAGAAAGCTATTTTCTGTTTGTCTGTTCCTCCGTATTTGATAAGTTGCAGGGACATTATCCCCGTAATGTATTCTAGTGGTGACATTTCAGGTTCGTCATGAGCACTCACAGTGTGGTGCATTGTTCGAGTAAGCCCTGTGACTCAGGTTCTCCTGAGAAGAGGTGTAGTGTCAACATATTCATTACATCAGATACAGATAAAGTATCCATACAAGCATCATATTGGAAGTTATTTCTTTGTGTGTTTTGTCATTTATACTTTGTTTGGACTTGTTGGGATTAATTCAGAGTATCTGTATCTAGTGGTTGTGTTGGGCTCCTCACTGAGCCTTCAGCCTTCTGCCCAGGGTTTCGCTTTTAATATTTTCTTAGTCTTTTGGACATCACTGGAGAGTTTGGGGAGCATTAAGAGGTTACAATGGACTCACTTGACTGTTGTCTCCTTTTTGATTCACCATCTAAAAATACCAGCCCCCAAGGACTCCTGAAATTGTCTGGAGGGACACTTCCATCCTTCCATCCTCATTCCCTCCCATTCTTGTAGTGTTTTCTGGAGCACACTTATACTGGCGTCACCAGATTCCTTGTCACAGTCAATCAACATCTGGTCTTCTTTTAAGCAGTAGGGCATAGCTCCTGGTTGCTTTATCAGTCCACTACTTTGGTTCTGGATTGCCATGGAATTTTATATCCCTGATGCTCAATGACTGAATAGTGATTATTAATGAATAATGACTCTGCTGACCTCTTGATGTTTGTTGCTCTATTTAGATCAAGAAGAAGCAAGGAAAGGGTTAACCTTAACCTGCAGATATAGCGGTAATAAACTACTGATAGAACACTTTTAAAAAAAAGCAGACAATAGATGTGACGCACTTCACATCCAGGAGCAGAAACTCTCGCCAGCATCTGTGCACCTTTATGAGTTTTGGCATCCTTGCTAAGTACGTAATTATCTATATTCCTGTTGTGTCTTCCTTTATATGCTCTTTTTCCATCACCCAGCTGTTATCATCACCATAAACCTTGCAATAAAACAGATGACGGATCCATGCATCTCGTGTAATGGAACACACATCTTCAGCATTGACTCTCACATGGTAGCAGTGCTATCCTGCTGATAATACTGAATATTTTATAATCTGTAGAATGAGTGACATTTCAATCAGTTTCAGCTAGTGGTCTTTCACTAAAGTAAAAGTGTAAATTCTATGGTGTAGAAAGTTACAAGCAAATAAAAACCTACACTTCAATACCTGAGTGAAAGTGCAAAAGTAATGGTCTTAAAATATGCTCAAATAAATGTTAAGAATTAAAGGTTCAATATTTCCCTCCAAAATGTATGTAGTGGTCTAGGATCAGAATCAATAGCAGGTTTATTGCCACGTAGGTTTTCACACAAAAGGAATTTGTGATAGACCATTGATGCAATTATAATGCCTCTGACTTAACAATTATTATAATGGCAAGTCAGAGGCATAAATGAAAGTAAATGAAATAAAATGGAAAATAATATATACATTTTAGGAAATACAGACAATTTGTACAATATTAGTTATTTAAATGAGGGAAAGAAAAGGGTGTACAGATTGTGCTTTTTTATGGAGGTGCAATATTAGGTTATTTATTTAGATATTAAGTTAATAGAATATTTTTAACATGAGAGTGCAAAAGATTTGCATTAACAAAATATATTAGTACAAGTAGATGAATAAAGTAGCATAAAATGGAAATATTACTAATATTCACACTGCCACCAAATAATTTGGTTTCTCTTTGTATAAGCACAAAGCTCATCATACTCATCAAATGGCCTTTAGCCCTCAGATGTAATTGTCTTTGTTCAGTCTGTTGAGGTCATTTCACTGCATCACTAGTTGTTTACTTTCCACTCTGCATTGTGTGCTGATTCAAGATGAACAAAATAAAATGCTCTCAGAGGTCTCATCCTTCAATCTGTCAACCCTTTACCAAACACCTCCACCAGCATTTTGTTGATGAGAGCGAAACCATTAAGGCAACGAGGCTTGCGTGGTGTGTTGACTCTCATAATTTCCAAATCAGTCGCGATATTGCGATCAGGGGAAACAGATGGCATGAAATGACCAGGATATTTAAGGCTTCAAACAGCAGAGCACATCAGCGTATCGCCATGGAAACCGTCACGCTCTCGCAGGTTTCTAATGGCCACAATTAGTCGAAAGGAACAACAAAGTGGGGTAGATCAGACCGATGGCCAGATGTTGAGATAGGATTTTATCGGCAGCAGAAAGCTTCGACTGCTCCGTGATTCATCTCAATCACACAGTTATGAGCCTCAGTGATGATTACGCAGGTAGTGATGATGAGGGTAGTGCTGGTGGCGGTGTTTTGATTTTAAAGCAAACAAAAAGCCTGCATATGTTCACAGGAAACAGTGGAGGGGATGATGGTTCTTACAAAATGACAGTGACAACATTGGTTTTCATGAAAATAAAGGTTCAGTTGTGTTTGTACAATAAAAATAGAACTACTTTAAATTTCACTCGTGCGATTGGAGTCTCTTTAAAGTTTAACTTTAAAGTGTGTCTTAAGAGAAGACAAAAGAAACCTGGCAGTTTAATTATTTCAGTAACCTCTCTTATGATAATCATTCAAGCAAAGCTTCACCACTCAAGCTCTGTTGACTTGTCCATGTGACAAAACGTGTGTATAAACAGATTAAACTGTATGTCTTTTTGGTCCAGTGTCCAGACTGCAAACATCAGTCTGCTGAGTTAACTAGGCCACACACACTTACATTTATAGAACAGGACTAATTTCATCATCTTGCTACATGGGGTTAAGGGTCATGTTAGAAAAAAACTGTTGGTTGACAGGTGACTGGACATCCTGGTTTCTTAGGGATTATCCTGGTTTCAAACTGGGTGCCCGAGCCTTTAAAGATATCTATAAAACATGTCCTGGATTTCATCATAGCTACTGAAGAATAATAATCATAATGCTATACTTGCTCTCAGTGCTTACTTAGATGTTTACCATGTTGTGCCCCACTCATTATTACCTAACCCAATCTACAAACACAGATAATGACCACACATCTGAATTTAACACTGATTTGTCTGCATGTCTGTCTATCAATAATTTTATCACTGTTGTTAAAAAAAAGCCAATCCATGGACCGACATATGCCACCAGCCACTTTTTGATCTCAGTGCCCACCTGATCACAGATCATACATTAGCCAAAAAAATAAATCACCCAACCCTTCATGGGAAAGCACAAGGACGATGCACTACACACAGGTGTGTGATTGTGTCTGCCCGATGAATGCAGCGCCTGGGCATGCCTTCACAGCGGTCGGGATGAAAGCAGAGCGGGCCGGGCTGATCAAAGGGGGATCAATTATGCTATTATGTATAAAATGGAGTGTTGTTAAGACCTGGAGAAGTGAGAGCGGGAGATTTTCAGTCATCGCACACAGCTGACATTAATTAGCCAGCCACCAGTCTGGAACTGGCAGTTGTCATTTCATGCTGCAAAATAGACAGGAGAAATGAGAGAATGTCTGAAATGAAGGATCCACTGTTTCAGAAATTACAAAACATTTTGAGTGGAAAAATCTGCCATAGCACTCAATGTAAAATGTCCACATGCAGGGTGGGAATGTAAAGCCTGATGGTTGGGTCATCACTAGGTGGACAGGACTCCGCGAGGGGTTAATTGATCCCTCTGAGCTCAGTGATCAGCCATTTTCAAAGGAACCAGTCTTGCAGGTGGCTGAAAAAACAGCCAGGTTCAGTTTCATGCAAACATACATATGCTCTTCTGCTCTCATAATACACATGAATGCACTTTCTCACACCTGGTTTCACACCTATTTCCCACACTGTGAGATTCCTTTTTTTGGTCGTCCACTACAAAGGCACCAGTGTAATGAAGTGTGGCTGACTGACACGCACCTGAAGAAAGCAGATAAGCACCTGGGTCAGGTATTCAACAAAGGGCAGCTGACCTGCTCAGGCGCTGCTGGGACGACTGCAGGAGACATTTCAGTACACAGGTCTTAACATATTGCTCAGGGCCTGAAACACACTTCCCACAGCCCACTCACACTCTCCATTTTTCAGTCACAGTCTCTGAGCACACCAGTGAGTTCATGTGAGTCATCTGCCTCCAAACGCCCCATTATTGAGCTTCGCTTTGAAGAGAACAGCATGTGTGCAATAGAGCCTAAGTCTGTGGTTGCATTATTCCGAGGCAACATTTTGAGTAACTACCTGATCCATATGCATGTGTATCTGAATGTTTGGGGGATAACTTTAAGCATCCATCTCCTGTCCTTTGAGAGACCATCTGAACATCCTTAGGCATTTCCTTGGTTAACAAGGATGTTTTTACTGTAAACACCATACAAGTTTACTTTCCAGTTGGTCTTGTGGTTCACAGACAGCTGGTTAGATCTCTTTGTATTGTGATTTATTATTCATTGGCACATTTGGCTGTGCAGCAGTAATTGCAGCATGCAGCAGCGACGCCTGCATCTGATGGAGCACAAATGAATAAATAAATCTAGATGGCGGAGCCATTTGAACATTTGACATTTACTGATGAGGCAATTAAGGGAGCAGCGTACAAATGCACATCCCGCTTTACACATCCTTGCACAACACAACAACCCAAACTAGTCTCTTTCTCTCTCTCTCTCACTCTCTCTCTCTCTCTCTCTCTCTCACACACACACACACACACACACACACATTTATTATGCAGAAAAACACTTCACACTTCATATGAACAAATGTGTTGAACAGTTTCTTTGCTTCACCAATTGGCCTTAACACTGTCGAACCAGACAGTGATATGTGGCTGACAAATGTGACTTGACTAAACTGTATCTTGTCTTGTCTGCTTTCTTTTTTAAAAGACACACCAACATAAACAAAGAAAACCCTAGCTAGCAATAGAAACAAAATTCAAAATACAGTGGAGAAATAAGCCCATTAGGTGGCACGGTGGGGCAGTGGCCAGCACTTTCACCAAACCACTTTCACCTATGTGGATTCCCTCCAGGCACTCTGGCTTCCAGACATGCATGTAAAGTTAATTGGCTACTCTAAATTGCTCGTAGGTGTGAACGTGAGGGGTGCTTTGTCTGTGTCTCTGTGTCCTGCAATCAACTGGCATCTAGTTCAGGATGTCCTCCGCCTTTCACCCGATGACAGCTGGGATAGACTCCAGCACTTCTGAGTCAGGATAAGCGGTACAGAAGCTGTTTGCATCTACTAAATCGATTGTATCAGGTGAAATTGGATGGCGTTTGTTCTGTTGTCATGTCTGTAGAGTTCAATTTTTCTGAGCACTCTAAGGCAACACTTTGACATTTTTGGAAATGCACGTATTTACTTACTTGCCAAGAGCTGAATGAGAAGATTGATACCACTCTCCCCTCTGCCAATGCAAATTTGAGGCTACTGTCAGCTTAGCATAAAGACTTGAAACAGAGAGAAGCAGCTAGCGTGGCTCTGTCCAAAAGCAACACGATCTGCCTTCTAGCACCATATAAGCTCAGTTTTAATTCAAAGAAAAAAACAACAAATAAGGGTTCTCAGGGTTATGTGCTAGACTGTGTCTTGGCTGGAAACACTGACTGCAAACTCAACAAGACTCCAGCACTTGTTTACATTGGTTATTCTGTTAAAAAACACACTTTTTATTCAGCTGGAGAAACGCATGAAATAGTAGCGTAAACAGTCATATTCAAAATATCTATGGTTATTAACTGATGCTGTTTTTTTCCACCCTACCTTTTATTGTTGTCAATGTGATTCCATTTGTTTAAAGTCATGCGTTTACATTTGGTTTCTAACACAGAGAAAGTACATCACATTCACATATAACTACTGCAATTACTCCGGTCAGCTGACCTGGCTTCTTGCCTCTTGTCTTTCACTCCTTGTCAGAACTGAAAGTGCAATCTTGGTATTTGTCTAAAAGACAACATAGTCTACAAGCAGCCTGCAATTTTGCCCTCATATCACCCTGCAAGACACCTGGAGTCCTTTGAGACTCGCCGTATGGTAACTGAGATTTCAGTTTCTAAGTAGTTTCACCTAATTTATAAAGCTTCTTCCGTTTGGTTTGTAATCTTGACTCTATGATGGCTTACACCTGGAAACAACACATTTTCATTCTTTGGGTTTTAATAGCTTGTGACTTGTTTTAACTTGACTGATTTTCTTGTATGTTGGAAGTGTGACAGCGGGCGTGCTATATGAGTGATGGTTTAAAAATGTTCTTACTATCTAAAATATATATATATATATATATATATTTAATGAGTTACACTTTTGTTCTGAACCTGAAGGTGGAACATTCCTTTCACCTGATGAATCTGAGCGGTTGCAAGATAATGATAATTAATGTAATGTAATCAAGTAAATAATAAATGTAATGCAACAAAAAAGAAGAAAAAAACTGTAAAACTGTGTGTGTGCTCCACAAATGTGTTGTTTTTTTTAGCCTTTTCTCAAAAGTAGCACTACTCCCATGAAATGTTGGTCAGTTTTGCCTCGCTCAATCATTCAAATGAAACTTAATTTAAGTCTTTGGTTGAGCTCTCTGAATCTGTGACTCACAGTGAAGTGGCAGACACTCATAGACACACTTCACTGTGAAGGGTCACATGCCCAAAAATGTTGTGAGTCACTGCTTTAAACAATGACTAAAGATAGTAAAGTTAACGTTTTTCCTTTCACTAAAGCAAAGGAAGATGAAAGGTTCATGTTGTGAAATTACGCTTTCTGCTGTGAGAGTCAGAGGACAACCCCAAGCAAGCAGCTTAGTTAGCATAAAGACAGGAAACAGCATGAATAATCTCTTCTGATTTTTTGCTGCCACAGGATGTTATTTCCTGGCTGGGAGCTGTTGCCAGGGAAACGGCAGAAACATCAGGAAGTCACTGTCTCCGACCAAACTAGTCGACATTAAACTAAACTAAGCTAAGGTTACATGAAGAAAACAAAACTAAGGTAAACCAAACTAAAATAAACTGAGCTAAGATAAACTGCACTAAACTAAACTAACTAAACTAAACTAACTACACTAAACTAAGCTAAGCTAAGCTAAGCTAAGCTAGCATTAACAAAAAATAAAAATAAAATAAACTAAACTAAGCTAGGCTAACATAAACAAAAAAACTAAGGTAAACTAAACTAAGATAAACTAAACAATGCTAAGCTATGGTAAATGAAACTAAACTAAGATTAATTAAACCTCATGGTATGAAAGTGGCGTCAGTGTTCTCACCAAACTTGCTGGGAAGAGGAAATTAAGCAAATTTAGCAAAATGTCCTTTCACCCTTTTTGACTTCACAGGCTTAACTAATGCCATCATAAACGACAAGCAACTGACAAAACTGCTGCTTCCAGGAGTGCACAGATTCAACATCATTGTCTCT
>JAOXYL010000052.1:14236658-14258671 GCA_028564955.1 Terapon puta
TCCTTTCCTTTCCTTTCCTTTCCTTTCTCCTTTCCTTCCCAACAGGCCAACAAGCCACCTCGCTGAAAAAAAATCATCCTCGGCAGACTCCGCCCCCCAATTTCAGATGTGGATGCGAGGAGAAAGAGGCCAGCAACAGTGTGACAGACAACACAGCCCCTCCGCTCCGCCCGGCGTAGTACCTTCACACTAACCGGGAGCCGAGCCGAGCCGAGCCGAGCCGCATGCGTGCTGAGCAACAAGGCGGCCGGGAGCGAAAATGGACCTCCGGACAGCAGCGGCGGCGGCAGCATCCAGCGGGGACCGACTCAGTTTTTAGGTGAGGGCTTTGTTCGTTATCCGCAGCGTTTCCACGCACAAGACCCGCATTCGCTGCTCCGGAGCGCTTTGTGCAGGACGCGGGGAGGACGAGCATGCACGGCGCTTGGGCACGGGCGATGCAATTGTTATGTTTTGCATCGAAACCAGGTGTAGCGGGGACATGGCGTTTGTCTCGTTTTTATTTATATTTTAATTACTTTGCCGAATCGCGGCGGTCGTCCGCTCAGTGAACGAGCAGCTCGTCCGGTCTGCGCTCCGCTCCTTTAGGTTTGCAGCGCATAAGATTGGTTTAATGAACGCGGGTGGCATCACCGACAACACATGCGAGCGGAGATCAGAGAGCATTAGTTAATTACGGCGATGGAGCTCCCCCCTTCACGCTGCCGTCGGGTCCCTCTGAGGGAAAATCAGACTTCTCCTCTCTGAAGAGTTCATCCACAGCGCGCAGAGCAGCCGGGCCTCCACACAAGTTGAGGAGGAGATGCAGAGGTTCATTGTTGTCCTGACGCACAATTGTTGTCAAACATCCTCGTGCAAATGGTGTCATTGAAACAAAACAGGGCACTCTGGCTAGGAAGACAATGATGCACCATAACATGTCTTTGTCCAACATGGAAATTCATTTATGAAGCTGGTGTTTGACAGGTCTGCTGGTGATGTTGGGCATAACCTGCTCTTGTGGTTCATGAAGTGCATTTCTGCACCAGCGTTGAAAGACTGTGTTACTTTCATATCTTCAGCTGTGCCTCTTCTCAACTGTGGCGAGTGTGTTTTTGAAGCAAGTTGATTAGAAACAAACAGATACCATCAGCTTTTGGACCAAGTGCCTTAAATTAAATGGAGAAGTGCGTTGTGCCTCATCGGCTTCTCATCACACAACTGGAGCATTTAAAAGGAAGGCTCGAGTGTAAAGGGCTGTTAATTGTTTCCTTTGTGTGTTTGTGTGTGTGTGTGTGTGTTGGGGGGGTGGGGTGGGGGTGTTATGTCCTTTTGAGGGTCTGCGATTTGACTGATATCAACAACAGGAAAGTCCGCTTATCAGTTGCCGAGACTTATCTCAATGTGACCGAAACGCACGACTGCATCACCTTCAGCAACAGCAGTGGAGGTCAATAGTAGCCTGGAACTCATTACAATAACATTACACACACACATTCACACTACAGTGTGATGCCAAGAAATCAAAGGCACCAATCTCTTCTTTGTAATTTCTCCCTGGGCAGCATAAACAGCGCAGGGAAGAAAATACAAAGCCTCTCTCCAGGTTATAGTGACATTGCGTCAGAAAAATGTCATTTGTTTGTGTGTGCAGCTGCTGAATACTTATGTGCTTGCTGGTTTTTAAAGCCTCTGAGAGCATGTCACAAGGACCAAAGTTGAATTTAGTAGACAGTGTTTGCACCCTCCAGAGTACAGCTGAAAAGCTGCATATTATATAAAACTGAAGATAAATTATTTATCTCACTTTGCTGGGACATTTTCTTTCATACTGAGTGAACTATAGACGTTGCTTCCCACTCACCCTAATGATGCATTATGAATGTGCTGATGGATATCTGATAAACTCACATACCTGCCGTCAATGTGCAAAAGGGTTGCGCCTCTTGCAGAACATCTGCACTATTGCTTTTACACCCAGCTATCTAATTACCGCAACACACTGGCTGGCACCTCTTTGTCTCTGCAGCTGGATATTTATTGTCTCAAATGGGGCGCCCTCCCTTTGCGTGTGCAGACAGAGTACAGGTGTGAGCTGCCTTCTTTGTTTGCGCTTACAAAATTCCACTTTTTATCCCTCTATGGCGACCCAACATACAGCAGACCTGCATCCTTTTTACACACTGACCTTATTTTCTCTTTTTTCAGATATATCATTACAGGGCAAGAGAGTTGTTTCACATCCATGCAAAGGGATTTTCAAAATGTTTAAAAAACATTACATGTTGTCTGCATCTTGAAATTTTTAGCCCTGGTGTACATTTTTTGTCCTACAAGGTTTGTGTCTGCAAGGAGAATTTTGGCACATTGAAGTTCACGCCATGATTAGATGTTGTATTTTCATGTTACCAATTCTTTCACTATCTATATGATGGCTTTGAAGGTTTCTTTGGCAGTGAGGAAATGCTGCTGTTCTATAAATACTAATTGACTAACTGACAGTTGCTGTCAGTGATGACCCAATAATGGTGTTAACCGTGTAGTCAAAGACTGACTGCTCTGAACAGCATGACGAGAGGAGGTCTGAGAATGGTTAACATAAATTCCTGTAAGGTGCATTTAAAATGTAGAAGTCCCAATTATTTTCTGAAGATTCATCCATCGAGTGTGTTTGTGCTTGAGTGTATCTGACTGAGCATAATAGGATGTGTTGGGGGTTGGAAAATTCCAGGACAGAAGAGGCAGGAGTTATGCTTGAAGGACACATGTCTTTACGGGTTGCGCTTAGACTGTAAAGGGATGAGTTTCTGTCTCTGAAAGACAGATGTGAAATGGTTGATCATTTCACCAGCAGCACAGTGAAGATTTCTTTAAAATGTGGCATTGTTGCAGCCTCAAAGCTGCTCAGACCAGTATTATTGATTAAACTATAAGATGATATCACCTATCATTAGGATGAGATTAGAAATGGCAATGTTTAAATGAGAGTTTTTTTTGTAAATCAGTTATTATTGATGAGGAAAAACGGTGGTTCTAAATATGTTTATGTGTCAGTTGGCAGTTAAACACACCCAGCAGTTGTGGGGAAACATCATTAATTTGGACATCAGTCACTTGTTAGTTGCCACCCTTCCTTTCAGTTCTGTTTTTGCTCTCCATCAACTCTTGAGGTAGAGACCTATTTGTTTGTTTTTTAAACTGCTGAACACTCCACTTGCTCATCATCTAGTTGCAAAGGTGTTTCTGTGCTGTGTTGCTGAAAGCGCACAATAAAGTTTTTAGAGCTTTATCCACTGAAAGTGACGCTGAGTGTGAACCAAAATGCTGAAGTTGCGGACGAGATGGGTTTGGGAGATTCTCTGTAGGTTCATAACTACAGCTGTATGCTTCCTTTTTAGTTCTCCTTTAAAATCTCATAATCTCACTCTCCGCCGACGCTGGACGTGGAGCTCTCTGTTTCACAGTGTATGTGAAGCTACTGAACAGAGGAGTCGAGGGATTGCTCAGGCGCGGCGCTCTGGGAAGGTGGAGGTGTAATTTCAGATGCACGCTAACCGACCAGAGCAGCAGTTATGTGAGCTCAGCCTTCAAAAGCAGCAGTGCTGGAGTCATCAAGACCAGCTGTGTCCCTCACTCCTGGCTGAGTGTGTATGAGCCCACGAGGACAGGCAGCTCTGTGAGAAACGCATGGACGTTCAGGATTGTTAAGCGCCTTCACGAAATTGTAAACCTAACGAGAGGATCTGTTTAGGCGCAGTGCATGTTGATGTATGGTGTTGTCTGCTCTTCCCTATGTTGAGTCTTCTTAAACAGTGACATGGGCTGTTTGAGCAGCTTATTGTGGCGCAGCTTTCATAGTTGTGCTATAAGTCTGTGATAGGCTGCTAATCTCAGTCTGTGTTTAGAAGCAAGTGTCCAGAGTTCAGACAGATTATCGTGAGGTTAAGCTGTCTGAAAATGGCTGTGCAGCTGTAGATTAGTGAGCAGTCAAACACGATTTTCTCCACAAATACAACAGCCAGTGTGCGAAACCATGATACGAACAAATCCTGTCAGCATCTTTCCCGCCCCCCACCAAAGCAAATTTGTGTTGCGTTAACCTGTAACATCCACTTTATTTTTCTGTACCAGAGACATTAGACTTTAGTTTTAGCTGCTGGAGTAACTGCCTCATATCCATCTCTGCAGTCTTTCATTCCAAACCTGGGATGAGAAAGCAATTTTAAACCTTGTTTGATCCATTCCTAGTTCAGAAACAAATGGAGTTAAGGTCACTGTAGGTGTGAGAGAGTGACTAGTCGTACAATCTGATGATACAGGTATTGTTATGTCCTTTCAGCCTCCACAAGATGGGGAACGGACAGTGAAATGAGCTTTAAGTAGACTTTCTCTACTTTCTCACATCAAATGCTCCCACCTACTGTGGGCGTCAGCACTCCCAGCTGTATTTATGGGCCATAATGTGAGGTGTAGTGCTGCATTTCCTTCATAGGACCTTGCTGTTGGCAGGCAGTATTTGAGAGGGCTCTGTGCACCGTGAAAGCCTGTCATCAAGAACCGCTGCCCTGCCTGATTTATCAGAATTGGATGAGCTCAGAAGGTCAGGATTATTCGACGCTTCCCGGCACAGAGTTTCCCATTAGGTGTCCTTTCTTCCGAAAGTGGAGGTCACTTTTTAAACTAAGCATTAGTGTCATTTCTGTTTTTTTGTGACTTTTAAGTGCCACCATAAGTATAGTGCCACTCGATTACAAGTCTTTCTCCTGTTTAGACATCGCACAGCCAGTGGATGTCGGATGTCTGATGACTTTCTCTTGTCCGTTACTCACTCTGAATGAGTCAGAGGCTTGTTTTCTCTCAAGGGCTGTGTCAGTAGTGCTGGTTTTAAATTAAACACATCCTCTGCTCTGGTAATTACAAGGCGCATGAACACTTCACATGGCCCTCCAACAGAAAGAGAGGGGCTAATTGGTAGTACAGCGTCCCTGTCCAGGTGTTTGCTCTGTATTATGGTATGGATGTCAACGCTGCTCCCTGCAGAATAAAGTCTGATTGTGTGCATGTGTGTGCAGCATGTAGACCCCATCGTCTCCTTCTGTTGTCTCCTCTCCACATTGTAGATCAGGTGTGAGTTTTCAGCAGCAGATGGACTGTGACAGGTGTGCGTGAGAGACTTCCGCCTCCCTGCACCTCTTGGCCATTACTGGGTGTAGTGGCATCTCTAGAGCAAGATTAATGAGTGTCTAAGCACATCTTTGCAAAAATAGACATTTTTTGCTCTCCTGATATAATCGGTGCAGGAGGATAACGGCAAACAGAACAGGCCTAATCTGCCTCAGCGGGATCAGTCTTTAATGGAGTTAGTACTTTCTGATGTGACCTTGGTGGACTACGTATCACAGCAGCATGAAGCCATCCCTCATGGGTCTGCTCCTTCTGCCACCAGGAGAGAAACAGGATGAAAGAAGTCTTGCTTGTTTTTCTGTGATTATTTCACCAAATGAAAAACATGGTTTGATCTCTTCCTGTTTTTGTGTGCACGTAGAAGAGGGCAGATATCTATATGTTAAAAAAAAAGAGAGAGAGAGAGAAAATTATAAACAAGCCACTTTTCCTTATCCTTCACCGTTAGTTTTGGTTTAATGGCCCGAAACCTCACTGTTTTCAATTCATTCTTGCCACTCTAATCAGCCATTTTTCAGCCAAAATGCTTTGCTTAAAGCCACTCTACACTATCTGCTCAGCACCAAACAGCAGACAGACAAGGGTAGTGATTAACTGGTGAACATAGTGGAGAACTTCGCAGCTAAAGTGCCAGATGATAGTAATATGTGAGGGTCAGTAAAGATGCAGCTAAAAGGAGAGTGAGCGTTTGACTTTCATTCATCAGGTGGACAGAAACACGACTTGAAATGAATGCTAATGTTCCTCCACGTCGACTGGATGTGTAATTAGGAGACTGTTTGGCGTATTATAAAGTTGTTATGTCGAACGCGTCAGGATGTGTTTACAGCTTGTTGTGCTGCCCCTAAGTGGCCAAACAACCTCTCAATTACTGATATAGGTCTCAGCCTCAAAAATCCAGCTATATTCAGTCAGTCAGTGCCGTTGGGGAAGTTGTGGTCTGACTGCGTTTCCTATACAGTATCTTGGGATACTGCTCTTAATGGGCTGTTGATTGGTGACCAAATAAAATAAAGCAGTCAGTATAATCTAATTGTTTTTGTTTAAGACAGTAACTGCTTTACTGAAAACCAAAAACATGCACATTTGAGAAGCAGTAACCAGTGAATCTTTTTGTCTAAAAAATGACTTGAATGATAACTTGATTATCATAATTGTTCTGTCAATTTTTTGTCAGCCAAGTTATGTTGATTGTCTTTTGTGGAAAGTTAGATGATGCAGACAGATGTGCTGGCTGTGTGCATCTGTGTGTGGCCTGTCAAATCTCAGTTTGATGATCTATTAATTAACTGATAATAGTTTATCTGTTTTTATAATAAACAAACAAAAAGGACAACCACGGTTGTTTTTTTTTAAAGCTCTGCTAACATACTGGTGGAGAGTAACAATTGTGCTAACCTGCATTACATTCAAGCCCCTGCAAGCAGATATGCTATCGGGCGTATCTAAGCATGCCTTGCTTTTTTCCTTGAAACGTAAGTGGCCTGCTTTGTGTCTCCATTTAACCTCCTCACTCACTAGGAAAGGGAACTGAAATTAAATATCTCTTTCATTGAATCTGAGGCTGCAGTTTGTGCTGTGCTTTAGGTTTCAGGGCTCCTCTGTACTTTGTGTGTACTGCACATCTGTATGCGTGTGTGCAGTCATGCAATGACATGCTCCAGTGTGTGTGATTGGCAGGCAGTCGGATGGCTGGAATGAGCTGTATCGCCTGCAGTGTGTTCTCAGCTCCACATGCTAGGTGCCAGTGGTGAGGAGCTGGTTGATCTACTCTCAGTAGTAAGTCACATTTCCACACAAAGACTGGCAGGCAGAGCCACAGTAGAGTAACTGCACACATTTGCACACACGGACAGAGATGCAGCAGTGAATGCATTATTAATTCTGTTCTTTGCGTGGGTAAGGCACAATGTTGGAATGACTGACTTTGGAACAAACACATATAGACACAAACAGTCAGTCGAGCGGCGTCTGCACTTCTATCTGCATGCACAGCACCACAGTTAAATGTAGGTCACAGAATAAGGCAGATGTGGGGGAAGGAAAGAAGGTGAGCAGTGGAAGTGAAGGGAGGAGGAAGCCTTTCATTATGTCATCATGTTGGAGCAGCAGCAGGATTAGAGCTTGGCAGGACATATGAGGAGGGTTTTAACCCCTGAATTTTGCCTGCCTTGGAAGTAAAGGGTAATAATCTTCTATTGCTCCGAAGAAACACGCATATGATCAGTCCGGTCTTGTTCTCCTCTCGTTGTAGAAACTGCTGCACAATTATTAGCAAAGGCAGATGAAAGTTTTAATAAAACACTTTTACACCATAAGAAGAATTGAATTGGCCTGTCTCCAGTTGGGCATTTCTAAAGGCTTAGGTGGCGAGCCATTCAGTCTACTGGCTATTCTTAACAGCTGCACTTTGGGGTTTCGAGATGTGATGAAGTGCAGCGGACCCTTCTGAGAGCTTGGACGCTGGCAGTATAATTACACAGGGTGAAGTCTGATGTCCTACACGGTAATAACCTCATTGCCTCCTGAGGCTAAAGCAGGGTGGACATGTAACAGGGGGTTCATTAAGTGAGGAGAGAGAGAGGAAGACGTTGTTCATTTAGTCTGTGCATATGCCTCCCCTTTGAGCTCAATTTTCTCTCTTCAGTTCAGAACATTAAGTGTCTCTTAACATCTCCCTGTGTCAGTCCGTCTCTGCTCTTCTTTATCTGCAGTGTCTCTTCTTTCTTGACTGATCTGCATCCAAACAAACATCCACCTCTACATGATATTAGAGAACACAGCAATATGTGTCTCATAATGAAATATTTTGCCTCTTATTGGTTTTGTTTGGACAGTTCATATTACGGCTGTCCCTAAAAATGGTACGAGATCAATACCTGTACAAGTACCTCTGTGTTAATGACAGTTTTGTGACTGGAATTCCATTTGTGAAAAATAATTTCTCGGATTAAATGATAGTCAGCATTTTCTTTTATCTGATAGGTGCCTTATCCGATGCAGCCCAGAAGTCTGAGGTATATAAACTTTTTACTTGGTCAAAGTCAGAATTGAGTGCGCAAGAAGGGTGCTGATAAGACAGTTAATTTCCATCTGTGTGATCTCTCTCTTTCATACATAGCAGTTCAGATTGTGAGATAAAAAGCTGTTTAGCTCCTTCACAAGTTTACACCTTGTCGTCTTGCCTCAGGATTCAATTATGATTTTCTTTCAGTGCATACAACAGCTATACAGCCTCCAAGTTAGATCAATAATTTATTCAAACTCTGCTCAGCAAAGTTATTGTGGAACCTGGAAAGATTTTAGGGGCCAAAACGTGAACTTGTGTGTGGTGCCTCGTCTTAAAATGGATTATGTGAACATAACATGAATTGAACAGGACATCTTCACTGTTACAGTTTTTCTCAAATGCTAAAACACATTTCACAAACGTTTCCTCTATGTTCCCCAATGTCTTAACACAATGCCCTTTTCTAAAGCTACATAAACACAACCACACCTTCTCACTTCAAAACGCAAACTTTCACACCAAAAGAGCTGAGCTTTCAAAAATGTAAACACTATACACATCATTACACACTACAGGAAAACAATTGAAAACACAATGCTCAATTTGTGAGAGGGTTCTTTGTTTTATAACTGCCAATGCATATTTTTAGAAACTACACTACTGTAACACAAGTCAATGCAAAAACAGAATCTATTGCACACAACTGTACTCTTGAAAACATGTTCAGGGTGTCAAGTTTTTTTATTTACTTTATTCATGTTGTCTGAATGCCCTGATCCCTCATTGGCCTGCTCCTCTTCCTCCTCTGATTTGAACTCCTCTTCCTCATTGGCCTGCTCCTCCTCTTCCTCGTTGGCCTGCTCTTCTCCCTCCATGGCCAGCTCCTCTCCCTCCTCTGACTCAAATTCCTCTTCCCCTGACTCTGCCTTCATCCATTGCGTTTGGTTGAAATCTTCAGCAAACTGTGCACTCTGAACTTGCTTTTATACATGTGGTCACAACATTAGCAACAAGTGTCATCAATTTTGAGTCGTTGAGTGTAATGAATGACACCAAATGTGTTCATTGTGTTCAAATATTGCATATTTGCACATGATATTTTGCATCATATGAGCGTTCATTTGAGAATATGAGCAGAGTTCTTTTGCAACTTGTGTTTTAGCAAGGAAAAATATGTTTAGATTTATGAGAACAGAGGATTGTGTTTTGTGAATTGTGTCTTCATGTGAAATGTGTTTATGATATTGGTAAATGGTGGCTAGATTCAGTAAATGTGTTTATACAACTGGTCATTTGGTTTAGAGGATTGGCTTTTGTGTTTTAGCATTTGACAAAAACTGTAATATCGTCACTTCATAACGTGTCACTTCAGGCAACTAATACATGATTACGCTGAGGCTACTAATTTAGACAGACAGACAGAGTTTAAACCAGTTCCTGGCGGACCCGGTCGAAGGTGTGGGGAAAAGCTTCTTTTCGTAGCCTTGTGATTGCCTCCCTGATCTCTCTCCAACAGGGAATTCACACATATGGACTCAAACTATAGAGGCGCGGCAGGCTTCCAGTTATTGTCAGTGGACCGTCCAAATTGCAGCCTGGCACATCCCCCGTTGTGAGCCACTCAGGGCTCAAAAGTCTTACTGCGGTATCACTTGGAGAAGTTGGGAAATTTTCAGCTCTATGCAAATGTCCTCTGTCGCATGGCAGGGGCAACCCAGAGACAGCCAATTGTGCTTGTTTTGATGCCCATGAGAAAGAGGCTAAGCTGTTTGCTACGTAGAAGTACTTCAAGCAAATGTGGGAAACGCTGTTCGTCATTCAGTATGATGTAATTTGGGACTCTTACTTCTTCTCTTGCTTTGAGGCACAGCATTTGGGAAATTAACTACTACGTGAGGTAGTAATACCGTAGAAGAATGCTGCACCCACATTGCAAAGAAATCTGTCAGGAATGTGCACTTGCATTTATGTGAGTGACTAACGCAGCGCCTTGTCATATGAAGAGCAAACCAGGTTCCTGTTGCGCTGACTCCCCCGCTGATCCGACGGACTGGCTCAATTCAAATGAATGAGAGGGTTGCGGTTTTTCCCAGCAGGGCTACTGAACGCAGCCTCAGGCCCTTTGCGGTTGTGTTAACCCAAAAAAGACTCCGCTCATGCTCACGTTCATAAATAACTCTGGGCCCCAGTAGTGAAGGTGCATACACCCACCCAGCACCCACTGCTATTTCAAACTGCAGCCTGTTTCTAATCGTGTCCTCATGTAATACCTTACTGGGAAATCTGTTTTCTTCATTTTTCATACATGGAGCGCAGATTGTTTATACATTTATTCCATGTTCTGCTTGTGTAAACCTGAGAGACATGGCCTGGAATTAAATTCAGAAATCTAAAAATGTTTCTTGAATGCACAGTTCATGCCTCTATCCGTGCGTCCACACATGCTTACCGGAGTCTTGTTTTTTTTTTTTTTTTTACCTCACAGTGATGTATTAGTTTGTAGCTGCTTGAATTGCTGCAAGGTGAATATTAAAGGAAAACAGCTTTATATTTTTAGATGGAGAACAACTCCACTCTTGAGGGCTCAATATTTTATGAGGAACAAGCCCTTTGGTCCATGTTGTATTTGAGAGAACGTGCTCACTTGCATCCCATTGCTATACAGCGTGCAGGATAGAGTAGGACAGCATGTTCCTGTGCAAAACTGGCCTCCACTGCTTCCTTTGTGATGCTCTTTATTGTTTCCTCTTTATCTTTTGTTGCCTTTGTTCAACACCACACTCTTTATTATCCTAATCACACTCTGTCTACCCACTGTGAAGTATCTGGTGCTTAAATACAGGTGAGCATTGGAGACATGTTCCTGTGAACCAACACCATCACTTACTTTGTATTTTTTTGTAATGTTCATGTGTCCTTTCCTCCCTCAAGACCCATATAAGCCAAGATGTTTCTGGGATGTTTTAAGTTGGTTGTTAATAAAAGCAATCATAACACATCAATCTCCACTCAGGTTCCTCAGCAGGGCGTAGTAAAGTAGACTGAACAATTTTCTGTGAGATTCTGTGCTTGGAAGTCCCCTCAAGGGCCGTCCAATCACTTACCTGGCAGTCAAACAGTGGCTGGAGTTCAGGGCAGTCACCTCCAGCAATGCCTGCACTCTAGACACATTGAGAGCATCAGGCGGCAGCACGGCATGCTGGTACTGCATTTTTAATTTTTTCGTCTGCTAAGCATGTTTAGGCTACAGCTGTCCTCATCTTTTGTTCCCATGGTTACACGCATCGTTCTCGTCGTCTGTCATAAAGGTTAGTGAAAAAGGCAACTCTTTTAAAGCACTTGTTCACATTCAGTGTCCACTCTGCTCTGCAGTAATGTAACAAACTGGCTCAAAATCAGTCATTGCCAGACTGTTTGATGTTTTGTGTTTAATTTAAAGACTGAAGAAATATATGTTGGCCTGCTGTAGCTATATTCTGACTGAACAGAAATAGAGACATGTAAGATGATCTAATTGAAAGACAATGTACTCCATAGATTAAATGTGTTGGTGATTAAACATTTGATTCATGAACCCTTTCTTTCAACTTTCAGGTTATTATGAAGGTTATAATGTTAAGTTTTTCTTGGAACTGTTTTCAGAGAGGTGTTGATACCGTTTTAGTGTCATTTTAGAGCTCTGTTTTTTTGCCATTGAAATAAATCTGATAATACTGAGAGGTTCTTTCAGTGTTTTGTCTGGGTTGGCTAAATGTAGATGCAGAAGAGGATGAAATAAGAAGTCTAGACATTACTGATAATTGAAAAACATATTTAACGGCAAATTATAGTTAGATAGTTTGGACATAGAAACGTGTGCTCAAAGAAAATGTGTTTAATAGACCTTCCTCTTTGTCACAGAGAGTAATAGAGACTATATTTCCAAGCTTACAGTAATAAAGAAATTAAAAGAAAAAGATTGGCCCAGTTCATTAAATCAAGGAAAGAATAATAGAAAAGACTATTTTAGTCTGTATTTCTTTAGCTGCATTTACATATTTTCTTGTTCCTGATATTAAGTCGCTGATCTTCACATACCTGAACATTTTATCAACCATCCTCTAAAAATGGGTACAGGGTGTACAAATTGCCTTTCAACCACTCTTCCTTGAGTAACATCACTAATCTAATTCTTTCAGCAGAGAATGATTTAGGCTGATCGTTTCATTTGTACCATCATGCTCCAGCAATCTATGTAATAATACATTTCAGAGCCAGGAATCACAGTGTGGGTATGAAGCTGCAGAGAAAACCAGGTGTGCGTGACCTATCCAAGATGGGTATGTTCTAAAATGCAAATTTAGCCAGAAATAGGAAACTGGAGGTCGGTCATAAAAGTGACATCATAGGTGGCAGTGCACATTGTGCCTGGTTTATGGCATCATTACAACTTGTATGGCACTCAACCATAACAATACACACACGCACATGAACTAGCAGCAACAGCCTTTCATACAGAAAAATACAAAAAGCACTATAATACAAACAGTAAAAAAAACCCAACACGTCTACTGGATGCACAAGCATATCAACAGTAGCCCTATTACAACACACACACACACACACACACACACACATACACCCACATTGGGGCATCCGTTCAGTACGTACTAACTCCAGATTTGCATATACACCAGCACACAACACAACAAGTCCAACCAAATTATTTCACTGTAGTCAAATATGTATGAGCATTGTGAGATTATTCTTTGAATGAATCCAAATGTCCTCCCTCCGGACTTGCAGATTCTAAACGCACCATGTTTACAGCGGTCATGTCAAGTCTGTGAGGACGCTCGGGCATGAACAACGGAAATGTCCTTAGACAGGACTTCAGTTCAGCTCTTTGGAAGTGATTTCTTCCTTGCAATAGTATCACAACGGAGACAGAACTTTCTCTTTTATACAAGTTGCTTTTATTGTATTCATCAAACCCTGAAGATGTGTAGAAAGATGTAGCTAGTCATTGCCAATCAAATCTAAATTATTCAGCCATTAATATTTTGTATCATCATTATCAAACCATGCTCAATGACCTTACAGTATGAACATGAAAAATGCACATTGTACATTATCATTCCTTTCTGTGGCATTGTCACATCCATATACCGGTAGCTATATGCTAGCTTAATCTTCAAAGTTTCAAGTCTGCAGAAAATGTCTGGCCTCCTTGCATGCTTGATGGATTTCAGATTTGGACAGCCCTTCTGAAATTTGGAGTTAGCCTGCACGTCACAGTTGATGTTCCGTTTTTTCCCCCCCCTTTTTTTTTTTCTACTGACTGACAGCTGAGAAGACTGATGGCACTCTAAAATTTGTCATGGAGGATGACAAAGGCCTGCGGGATATGATCGATCTCAAGACAGACGTCCAGCACTTCAGCAAATGATGGAGAGTCCTTCAGAGAACTTCCTCTGAAACAGCTGTGCAAACGACTCACAATTAGGACTTGCCTCCGCCGTGAACGAGCAGTGTGTGCCGGCAGCTTGTTTTAGGGCTGAATTAGCAGCCGCGATTGTTTACTTTGTTGGCCGGTGGTACCTGATTAAGTGAAAATGGAGCAGGTCACAGGAGCTGCTGTCTTATTGAGAACGTATTGAATTTAACTTCTTTCATCCTTGAGCTTGATTAAATGCAGCGTCTAGCTTTCATTCCTCTGTGCACCACACTGCTGCACGCTGTGGTAAACAGAAGGATCACAGGCAAACCAGCTGTTACAGTTTCACAAAATGTCACTGCTGCGTTTCAGAAACAGGCCTGTCATCAAGTTGTTATCAGGGACTCACTCCCTACAAACGATAAGTCTGTTAATTGATATGCTGATTAAGTGTAGAGCTGTCACAGGCAGCCCTTTAGTTTAGTGTAAAGGCTGGACAAGGAAAATGGCTAATTTGTTTCTCTCCAAAAGTAGCAAAATCGTTTCAAAAACTCATTAAGAAGCTACGTGTAGTTTGCTTATAAAGTTCTGAAGACAAAAAAAAGTACAGCCGTTTCTGTTTTTTTAGGAAACTCTAGAGAGTTATCTGTCCTGGCCAAGAAATAGTCCTGAACATAACCTCCTGTAAAACCGCAACATGTTGGTTTCACACTTTAAGGTTTTGGACAGATTAAACAAACAAGATATACTGTATTAATAATTCTTTTTCCCTTTGTTTTTCCGTTTCTGCTAAACTAAACTAACCAGCTGCTGGCTCAAGCTTCTTATTTACACTGCAGCGCTATCAATTTTTCAGATCTTACGCTCATGATCTGGGTAATGTAGAAATCATTCTTTCAAGTTAGTTTTTGTTATCCAGTTCCAGCTAATACAGAGACATTTGCTGCTTCTGTTTCCTATGTGAACTAAATATTTTTTTTTACTGCTGCTGGGATTAAGTGAGTAATTGCCTGCTGTTGGCTTTACAAAATTATGATGGACATTTTTGACTGATCTGATTTGTTTCTTTTTATACACCAAAAGATAAATACATGTAGTGATAATTGTGATAATACTTAAAATGATAATTATAACTTTTAGTCCTACTAGTCAAATAATCAAGACAAAATCTTGTACATTTTAATTAACTAATTAGATGTACAATCTTTACATTTGTGACTGGAATTTTCTTTGTTAGCTATTTTTTTATTTGACATTTCATAGACTGAACCGCTCCGCAAACAAAAACAAATGGACCCACAATGTCCTACTGGAGGCTTTCTGTATGGTAGTGGCTGATGCGGTTGTTCCTCTCAACATGACGTGTTTTCCTCAGATCATTCGCTCACTTTTCCTATTTTTCCTTTAATGCAGGTCATAAACCACATAATTATCCTCCTGAGAGCAAATGGCCTGCAAACATTTAACCAATCTCCTCTTCCCTCTTTACAAAAGCTTCCACTCTCCCACCAGCATATATTCATGTTGGCTTTTCTCTTTATGAGATCTATTCTTTAGATTCTGTTAGGCTCCTTTTTGTTCGTCATCGTCTCCTGCTAACTCCCACTAAGTCATTTAGTCGTCCTTTGCTGTCTGGCAGTGTCTCGTTTCCATGTTTCCCGTTTTGTACCGTTTCTTTGTGTAGCCCTCACAAGACTAGCTCTGTCCTCCACCCCCGCCTCTCCATCTGTGCCACGCATTTATGTTGTTTCACCACAGTTACTGGAGCACACATCCTGATTGCTGCCAGGTGAGGGAAAACTAACCGCGCACTCGCATACATGCACGACATGCCTTGGAGCACGCACACACATGTACACACTCACATGCCCACAGTGGGCTTCAGTGGAGCAGTGGTGCATATAGATGGCATTTCCTTGCTGTCATTGGCCATCTGTGTGTTTCGCAGTTTTTTTTCTTTGTTTTTCTGTGAGTCAGGCCTGCTGCTGTTATTTCCAGGTGTTAAGTAGCATATTTTCTACTGAGTAACATTCGACCCCAGCATGGCAGACATGTCCAAACTGCTACACAGGAGATTACCCTCTGACACCTACCCCACCTGTCTATGGCCTTAAGGCCTTCAACAGAACATGCTGCAAGTTTTCAGTGAGTGATCAGAATCCTGCGTGTGTTTGTGCAGATGTGTGTTTGCTTGCCTCGGTCTCTTTGCCTGTGTTTTTTTTTCTCCCCTGCCGTTTCTGCTCCCTCTGGCCCAGTTGCTCCCTGCCGTCTTCCTCCTGCTTGACCAGGGTCACTGAATGAGCTTTGGCCTCCTGTGCAGCCCCGGGGCTGGAGGCCTGGATGCCTGGTTATATGGGGGGGGGGGGGGGGCCTGCCGGGGTGCCTGAGATCACTCTTGCTGCACTCTGCAGGACCCGGCAGCTACGCAGACAGGAAGCTGTAATTAGGACTAGAGGAGGCTTAACACTCAGGAGCATTTTTCCTCTCCTGTCTCACCCTGCCACTTTCTGTCTGTCTCTGTCTCTCGCTCGCTCTCTCTCTCTCAAAATGCTCCCACATTAAGAGACCAAAGCTCATAATTACGTGTGGTTGAGCGGATTGTAGTCCTCTGATGTGAGGCAATTTAATGCTTCATTTATTTACCTTCATGGCTGTGTATTTCACTCTGTAAGCCATCAGTGATCCTAACGTGCTCTACACCAGAATACTGCAGTAAGTCAGACTCAATAATGAGAGTTATTTTTAATTATTGTATTTTTTTTAAGCAGTAAAATAAGGAACCCTGTCATGTGTTTTGTTTTTGTTTTTTGTAGTAGTAGTGTTGCAAGCGGTGGATCCATTTAAGTGAGAACAGGGACCATGTTGGTTACAGTGATGAAAGTTGATGCCCAAACAAAATAAAATCCAGAATTATTTATCTTTACGTTGTCATCATTTTAAAAAAATGTGGTTTAAAAATAATTTTTCCCTCTGTTAGTCTAGATTTTCTTTTTCAAACTACAACACTTTGTAGATTAAATAGTTAGAAAATTAATGATAGAATTACTGATAGATTTAGATTAGAGCTGTAGGTTAATCAGTAGTGTAAAGAATTGCAGTCAGTTGCACTCAATCTTCACAAATGTTGGAAGAAATAATTCAATTTTATGAACAGGAAAGAAATTATTTTTGTCTTTTCTTGAAAAATAACTAATTGGTTATCAACATTGTTTGAAGTTTCTGTGGATTTATAGAAATGTTTTAATCTGTACACTTTTTTAGTCTGACATTTGCTCAGTAATCTCACAGATAAATTGATAGAGTCTGAGTCTGTATGAAGTTAAAGACAGCAATGACCTTACACGCAGCTACGTCCTTGGGACAAATCCTTGGAATATATTTGTTTCTTAACTAGTTTTTTGAGTGAATGCGTCAGCATTGTTGTCTGGAAAGACATTTAAATCCAGTGGATGTTGAGTAGCGTGTAGTTCTTGTTGTGATTGAAGATTTCATGAGGGAAGTTGTAAATTTGATTGCAGCTAATAGATGGCCTGACTCTTAAAAAATGTCTTATTTTTTGTTATAGGTGGAAAGCAGCCAAGTTCTACCCTGCAGGAGGTGTTTTCCTGTGGTTTGTCTGTGTAAGCAGTGTGTGTGTGTGTGCACTTGACTCCCCTAATTTGTACCACTCTTTTTCTCAGGGTCCTGTTATAACCTGGAACACATGGACATGAAGAAATAGAAGCATCGGTTGAGGTGAGTGTCTCAAAACTGCTTTACTTGACCACATTTTTCCTTTTTCCTCAGAGCAGTTCCTTCAATCTGAGTTTTTTTTCTTTTACAGGCCCCCCAGCTGACCTCTGGGCTAAGTCTTGGCCGTGGGGCTTTGGTGTTGGTGGGCCAGCTGAACAGGCGTGTAAGTTAGTGAGAGGTAATGAAGTCCAATATGAGGCAGTGGCGCAGGCTGGTTTTGGTGGGAATGCTAGCCTGGGTTCTCCTCTTCCTCGCCCTTCTCTCTTACTTCCTGGATGCTCGCGTGAATGAGCCCCTGACCTCAGCCGGCTCTTTGCTGTCTCAGCACCCTGACACACGTCGCTTAGCCTCCATACAGGCCTCCCATCAACAGCAGCACACCAACCTGGGCTCTCGACCTGAACTGGCCTCCAGCTTAACTACAACCTCCCCCAGAGATCGGCCAGAGCCGGAGCCTTCTGTCAGCTCCACAACCCCAGAGCTCAGCCTAGAGGTGAGCCGTAGCCCCAACAGTGCTCCCTACGCCATTTATGGCAGCCAGGAAGCCAGCCACCAGGACTACTTGGACCAGCAGAGCCTGGCTGCCTGGTCCTCCTTTGGTACAGAAAATGTAGGTTCCCATTCGGACCCTGCAGTCCAGAGTCGTGAGAGAACTTTCCAGACCACAGAGTACCAGAACCACGTCAGCGCCACACGCTACCATGGTGGGGAAGAAGAAGACGATGAGAGGGAAAATGAAGAAGAGCTAGGTAACAGAATGAGGACTACAGCAGTCAGGAGGGCTGGTGGTGACTCCTCCGATCTGGAGGAATATTACTTCTCAAAGTCGGCCTCTGTGGTGCAGCGGCTGTGGCGGGGCCGCGTGTCCGCCGGCATGCTGAGTCCTCGGCTGCAGCGCGCCATGAAGGACTACGTGAGCGCCAACAAACACCACGTTTCCTACAAGGGGCATCGGAGGGCTGCCCAGAGTGCCAAGGAGCTGCTGTGTCAAATGAAAGCCCAGGCACGTCTGAGGACGGTGGACGGATCAGAGCAGCCCTTCTCCTCACTTGGCTGGGCTAGTCTGGTGCCATCTCTGCCTCTGGAGCAACTATACAGACAGATGGAGCAGAGCAGCTTCAAGACCTGTGCGGTGGTCACTTCGGCCGGTGCCATCCTGCGCTCAGGACTGGGCAAAGAGATTGGTGAGTAGAGATAACAAAGAGTTTGTGTGAGGGCAACATGCCACAAAGGAGTGGCACACTGTAGCCGATTACCTAAGCTGAAAAACTTGGATTCTTTTAATATGCTGTTTGTGCTCAAAGCAGTGACAAACTAATATACTTACCAAGAAGCTATAATGTTCATTACACACCACAACATAAAAGTGTTGGACAAATCAAACAGCAATACTGAGGATTTAGGTATTTTTCATAGGATTTTGCCTTACTAATTCTGGACCTGTCATGAATGTAAATGTTTTCATTCACCTGTATTAATCACATTTTCATTTTGAACATTAAAAAATGTTGAAATCCAAAGAATAAAATAAGCTTAGCTTAGCTCAGGTGGAAGGGTTTGTCTATTGATTTAAGTGGTCTAACCAGGCTAGAGAATTAGTACCCAGCTAAATTTGGACTTGACTATTTTCGCTAGAGGAAACGCCATGTGGTCATTGAAATCAACACACTTCAGTCGGTTGTAGAGTTTGCATTCAATGCAGCATTGTTGTTTTATAAATACAAGGTCTTAATAGCTGTTTGGTTTTAATATTTTCTAATATGGTTCTATATTGTTTCAACTCACTGATAAAGTGCACAAAGACAGGCTCACTTCCTCACTCTTTTTCACAAGCGTGATATTTCTAGTCTTATCTTGCCACTTCTGCAAGAAGTGTTGAGTTTCATTAAGAGCAGCTTAACATCATAAAAGCTCTACGGAGCTGCAGCAGCTGTACCTGACAGGCATAACAAGATTACGAAGATCCATGTTAAGATATTTACTGCAGCTTGCAAACTGCTCCAGTTGAACATAATTGAATAACGTAGTACTTTACGACTACTAGTACTTAAAATACATTTGCTCATTGCTGATCATTATTTTTGATTAAATGATTGTATTAACATTATCTGATAAATAAATCAGACGTTAGGCTACATAGTACTTCAGTAGTTTTATCACTAAATACTTTTTTTACTCTGACTCAAGTAATTATTAGAATCAGTACTTTTTACTTCTGTATAGGTAATATTGTTCTAAAGAACAACTTGACTACAATTTTTGATTAATTCACCTCCTAGGAATAAACCCTCTTCCTTAATTTCTGCACATAACTTGTGCTTACTGTTGTTTTGCACATATGTTTTAATCTTAACACAATCGAAAGAGAAGGGTATGGAACAAAAAATTGGGCTAGAGGCCAGCAGCAGAGTGGAACAGGGAGGGTCTTCACAGCAGCTGAGGAGAAATTATAACTCAAGAAATTATAACTGAAGTCCTTAGAATTGTAAAATTCAATTAAAATCTGGCACTTAATAATCTGAATACGCACCCTGTTGATGCTCCAGGGTCTTTCAGTGTCAACTAAGCCAGAGTGACAGCTTGACATTTTAGATTTTGATAGTGTATCATTTTAAAGAACTAAAGTCAGGGCCCCGGTGCTGTGGTTATGTCGTTCTTCAGCTGCTAAGGGCAGATGCAATTGAAGGGGAGAGGATTCTAAATCACTCAGTTCCACCTGCGATGACTTTTGTTCGATCCTATTTTTTGCTTGGGATTTGCTGATTAACTTGTCAAGCTGACTGTGAGCAGGGTAGAGCGTGTGCCTAGTGGGCTACATGTCTTTGCGTTTTGAATGTGTGTGTTCTTGGTTTAGAGACTTTGGCAGCTCTTTGGTAAGTGGGGAGAGTGTGAAGTCAGTGACAGATGGCTCACTAGAAAAAAGCCGAACCCCCTCCGGTATCCAATCAGGCTCCTTCAAATCACGTATAGCTTCGTTGCATTTCCTTGTGAATTCAGCTGCTCGCAACAGAGCAAAAAGGAGGAACAACTTCAGCTTTATGTCCAAAATAACTTTTTCTCAGAAAAAGGACACAAGCATAACAAGTCACACAGGAAACTGCCTGCACGCACACGTTGTAGTTAGTTGAAGTAGTTGCTGCTAGAAAAGTTCCTTTTTAGCAAAATACATCAAATTACATGGTCATTTAGTTATAGAAGTTAGAGAAATACATAGCAAAGATGCATTCAAGTCAAGTATGTCTTCATGCATGTGTCTTATTAAGGAATGCTGAGGTGTTTTTAGTTTATCTAGTTACTGTTTTAGTAATAACATTTGACTTGGTGCCTTTTCCTATTTTAAGTTACAAAGAAAAGGGAGGCAGCCTTCAATTTTGGGCACCAGGCCCTGGACTTAAACTCGGCAGGTGCTCCTAAATCTCTGTTGATGTATCATCAACCCCCCAATGTTTGTTTTTGGTTTCCGTCCAATAATGTGACCCATATGCACATGCTTATGAACAAAGGGAATGAATGTGTCTTTTCAGCACTGTACTTTCATCATTATTTTCCCTGTTTTGAACATACAAGCCTCTGAAAAAGCCTCACATATTCTATCAGGGAGTGATTAAGCAAATATAGTCATAAAATAAGACAGAATTCATGACACTTACTTCTCTGAGGGCATTCGCATGCATCTTCGTTTCAAGTTACTGGGCATTGGTTCAGTGTGTCATCATGGCAAACAGCAATTTTAGGGACTTGACAAACCAGCTTAATGTTAGAGAGCAGATTAATAATTGAACGGTCCCTCAGTGTTGGAGTGACTTTGTTACATTAATTCTCAGGCTCAGCTTCAACAGGAAATCAAACTGCATTGATCCCACTCTGTCTCCTTCTGCTCACCCTGCTGTCCTTCCTAAATGGCTGGACCGCTTCGAAACCCAGATAATGCAGCTGTGAATTGTGACAAATCATTGGAAGATGAATATCTCCTCTGTGCCACTTGCAGGTCGGCTGACATTTAGATTACCAGGCTTCTCAGTGGCTGCCGCGTCCAGTGAGAGCTTTGTAACGGAAGTTTTGATTTAGTTCAGTGCGCGTGAGTGCGTTAGAGAGAGAAAGAGAGAGTGAGAATGATGTGTGTCTGCCATCATGTGGAGAACAGGATGAACTGCAACCGTAGTACAGCATCGGATGGGGACGATGATGGCAACAGAATTATTCAACTAAATCCTTTGCACATACTTTGCACATACTCTAATGCTGAAGTATATGGTGTTTCTTTTTTTTAATCCAATTATATTCATTTTCGATGTCATATATTTGTTGTTGTTGACTTAATAACTTGAATGATCTTGAAAGATTGACTGACAGCTTTGTACAAATTTCAGCTCCTGATATTCTTTTTTTTGTTTTTTTTGTAAAGTAAGATAATATTATGAAGCAATATAATATATTATTGTTGTTGTTGTTCCTGCATTTGTCATTTAGTTGTGGAGACTAGCGTCAGACTTGGTGCCCCCCAGTGGCTGTACTAAAATAAGTCATTGTAGTCATCCTGCTACTGGATATGATATAAGGACACAAAAATATAAATGCTTCACCAAGTTTCGCTGGGACTGTGTTATCGCCCTACAGCAGGGGTGTCAAAGTCAAATGGACGGAGGGCCAAATAAAACATTTGGCTACAAGCCGAGGGCCGGACTGTCCAAT
>JAOXYL010000052.1:14270580-14296272 GCA_028564955.1 Terapon puta
GACACCAGAAGTACAGAGGCTATTACAGCAGCATATAAATGTTCCCCCTGGGAATGAAATGTTCAACAGTCTCACACAGGGTGATGTTCAGATGTAGGCATACCTTTGACCATATAGTGTATATCGAACATGTATTCATGACATTTAGTACTTAAACTCAGTGGACTCACAAAAAAAGAGATTCCTCTCTGTACAAACACAAGCTCACACATAAAGTACATTTACTTTCTAAATGCGTCATGCTTTAGTCCATGTTTGGCAGCGTTTTAGCCATCGAGTCGGGCCATTTCCGCGTCGTCATGACTGTTTCCTGTCTGGTCAGGCTCATGTCGTGACCTCAGGGGGGGTTGTGTGCTTGGTGGCCGGGGTGCTGCAGCACTGGTTGAGAGCGTCGGTGGACATCTGGGCGGTGCAGGCCACCGTGTTGCTGTAGACTCTGCGGTTTAGCTTAATCACAGTGGTCTTGGAGGGCATGGAGGTGTTGCCGTTCTCCGCTGACCAGTGATCACAGTGAAACATAATCAGGAAACACCTGTAGAACTGAAGGAGGGAAATGGAAAGGAAAACTATGTAAGTGCAATGTAAATGGAGAGTTCTTGGCAAGACCAGAGGTGAACTGACCTTGTCCTCACACTCTCAGAGAGGCGTGTGGTACAGGTCCGTTCAGGATGCGATTATGCAGAAATGCCATAGTGCACTTTCATGTCCTCCAGAGTCAATGAGAAGTGCTGAGAGGAATGGTCCCCTAATGGCTTTGATACACTGGCAGAGAAGGTGGCGTCTAACAGTGGTTAGTGTGATCTTAGGGGTCATTGAGCATGTTAGTTGAAAAGGTCTGAGAGCTGCTCTCTTAAATATAAGTGCTCCGTGTTTACTGAATATTGTTAGGGAGTGAGTCACAGCAACACCTTTTTATCCTTATCTTTAGTCTCAGCTTATCGACATGGGCAGCTGTGGAATCAGTTAAAAGTGGCTAGAAAAAAAAAAAGACAAATTATGCAAAGATGAAATTCACTTGGAAGTACAAGTATGTTAAATCTGAATGTATTTGTACTGGAAAACATGTTTCCATTGATATGGAGAGATTTTATTTATAATTGATTAGCATATTGATAAAATGCAAACATGAGATCCAAAAAGGAAAATGCACAGGTATTTAAACTTCTGGATGTTATTAATAAAACAATACAGGCCAAAGTAACTTCCAAATACTACAGAAATTGTAAAGGTTGCAAAGAACTGTAATTCAACACAAGCTAATATAACACAATTACACATTCAGCAGCGATATTGCTTGGTTATTTGCTGTGATTGTGGTCATGCTTGTGAGCAGAATAACAATCATTGGAGTGAAAATGATAAACATAAATGCACACAGCAAAATGGAATGAAACACAAGAAAAGGCAAATAAATGTATGCAGGAGCTCTCTGTGTTGCCGGCATGTCACAGTTTATGAAAGACACCACGCAGAGCATGCTGAGGCAGGCAAACTCACCGTCTTCATTTATTATGTATTCTGTTCTATTTTTATCTTTATCTAAAGGAGGGTTTTGCTGAGCGTGCATGCTCTTTTACAGCACAGCTGAACTTTCACGTTCACACTTAGACTCACACTTGCCCTTGAACACTGCCCACCATAACTTCTGATGCATTATGTGGAGATTTTGTGATAAACACTTTTGCCAAAGCTGAGGAAGGCCATTACCTTGACTGTTCCTAATCAGGTGTCCACATCTCAGAGTGCATTTTATTATTGTATAACCATAATAGTCTATGTGAAGCCTTTCTTTTTTTAACTTGGCAAGTCTGTACTTTTATGGTCACAATCTAGAATCACAATGTGTAGCTAGTATGGTGCCACAAAATCTGCCTGCATCAACTCAGATTCCATACTTGGATAATCTGACTGAATTGAGTCTTCTTAAAGACATTTTTGAAGAAATATGTTGATTTAAGAGCAATTATCTCTGTTCATCTCTGACTTAACATCAGCTTCATCCACAACTGTCAGTATCTACCTGTCTCTGTGTTTTTTTTTTATCTAGGTGTGTAGGAGTTGATTTACCAAACATGTTATCCAGAGAGGTTAAATGTACTGGATACTGGTACATTTTGACACAGCCAGGCTAGTTTTCCCCTGTGTCTAAAGTTTATGCTAACTTTGTACAACTGCTCCAGTACTGCTGATTGATCGTTAAGAGAATATATAGTCCAGTATAATAGACTGGGCTATTTATGGTTTCAGGTGTGAATGTGTAAAACTGTGAACAGTATATTTACAGTGTGAGAGTTCATGAAAAAGCAGCTATTGGTAATGATATTTTTTTTATCCTAAACTGGTTTACTTGTAGTCTGAACTATTTTCTCTCTTGTAGGAATCCTCCTGATGATGGCGCTGTGTGAGCAGGTCCATGTGTACGAATACATTCCCTCCACGAGGCAGACGGACCTGTGCCACTACCACGAGCGGTATTATGACGCTGCCTGTACACTGGGTGCCTACCATCCCCTCCTGTATGAGAAGAGCCTGATCCAGAGGATCAACACGGGCCCAGAAAGTGACCTCAGAAGGAAGGGCCGGGTCACTCTTCCAGGCTTGAGCACTGTTAACTGTGACATCTGAGATATGAAACCTGACCCTCTGAGCCCGATGGTACACGACTAAGGGAGAGGTGCAATAAAGCCACTGGAGACAAGGAGGCTGGAACTTACAAGTTTTAAATTAGACCCACGAAGAACATAAGCCATAGCCCTCCAGGGAGGGATCAGCGTGGAGGCTTCTGAAAGAACTTGTCTTCATTAAGGTGGTTTACAAGACCAGAGACTGGCAGCAAGAGTCTCCAAGATGGAGCTGAAAAAGACATTTCTCTCTGCTTTAGCTGAGCCATGTTAGCTGTGGAGCTGACTAGGGTAGCAAAAGATCAGTGTTTTTAGATAGATAAATGAATTTTCAATAACTGGGTGTGTTTTAATGGTGTAAACTCTGTGTTTTTCAATAACAGTATGGGTGGTTCTCCACTTAAAGGAAATGCCACTGTTTATAACGGTGGATGTAAGTGATTTTTCCCCATCCCCTCTTTTTTTATTATTATTATTTTTTTAACTGGTCCAAAGGTTTGTGAAATTTAAGTCATCCATGCCGAATGTCAGAAATGCAGCATACACTCACAAATACACACATTGACAAAAACATAAATAGAGCAACAACAAGTGCAGTAGAGCGCACAGTGTGAAAGACAGTTTTTGGCGTCTCCAAAGAAAAAAGTCGCACTGTCGCATCAGTCGTATTACTGTACATTTCACTATTCCTGGCATTCCCGTTCCACATTCCTCTGATATCTTTTTGTGAAATCAGAAGTTGGGCTTCGTGTTGTCATGAGCGATTTAATTTCAGATGTTTTGTGTTGTTAAGATTAATTCCAAATAACTCTGCCGTGCATGCCAACTCGCCAGTTCTCCATCACCAGTTTGTCACTCCTCATTCAAAGCAGATGATTCCTCAATCAGTATCACGAAACCTCTCAGTTCATAGCCTGCAGGGAGGAAGACACTGCTTGTCCCCTTTGGATTCATTGTACCTGTGGTTACATTTTTACAGACGGCATAATTAAATCAAAGCATACGGGGCCAAAATGGATCTACAGAACAAACCGGTGCTCAGAACAGCCGTAACCCTGTGCCTAGTGGTCAGCTGAACACTTTCCTCGGGTTGCCTTGTGACTGTTCAGGTACATGCAGTACGTACTGTGGTGGGACTGCAGTAACATGGAGATAAAATTGCTGTGAGAGGTGTGGAACAGTTGATATTGCTGAAGTGAGCGGCATCAGGGGGATTCTTTGCTCTGCCTCAACAATCACCAGCCCCTGTTTTTCGATGGTCTGTTCACTCTTTATTGAATGTAATTTTCCCACTGCGTGTAATGGCCAAACCCTCACTGGAGCTTACCACTGCAGTATGGTCTGCGTACGTGCAGGGTTATGTCTCAGTCATGTAACCGCATGAAGCTCATTTCCTACAGTGCAACTATAAATGTCTCATATTGCCAGACTCCTCTAATATTGGTCTACGGCCAGCGTTGAGACGAGGAGGAATTTGAACTGGTAATATCGCCAGATTTGCTTTGTCTCCGGCTAGGATGATTTTTATGTTTACAGTCAGTCAGTGCCACACCTGCGGCAAGCTCTTGAAGTATTAGTTCAGCGTGGAGAGGAGGATTGGCTGTGATTTTTGCTGCAGACACTCAGTCTGAAAAATCTTGCCTATAACAGAGATTCTTATTGCTAAGTGTGCTATTCTACAAAATGTTCTTGTGCCATTGGTTGTGGTTTGTAATAAGACGTAAAAACTTGTCAGAGAAATGTTGCTTTGAACAGTCTGATGTATGTTGAATTAGATGGCTCTGTAGTAGTGGTATGTAGATGATTCTGGGGCTTAGCATAGTATTAGGGCTGGGTATCATCCAAAATGTGTTGGTACTTCTGCAAACACTGATACCAAAACAGTACATTTCTTAACCCTCACCCCTCCCCCCTCCAAAAAACAATACAAAAAAAAACCTTTTTATAACATAGGCAATACCTGATTGAAGAAAATTAACAAGTAAGCATCTGACCAATTTAATACTTGACTGTCAGAGTGGGTGATATAGATAAAAACTTCTATTATTGCATTTTATGTTGCAAGATTGATATTCTGTATGTCTTAATTATAGTACATTTTCTGAAATTTGAATTGAGAAACGACACTCAGTTGCCAGTTTATTAGGTGCACTTTGCTAAACCAAGCCAAATAAAACAGATCTGCAATATTACGCATTAAAATAAAATACTGCTTCTTAGATCAACCATCAACAACATTATAACTTAACTTTCATAACATTAAAAACTTCAACAAGATGGATTTATTGCAGGGCTTTTATATTAGATTGTATAACCTTTAGCCAGCGGGACATAATAAACTGGCAACTGTGTGTTCGGGTTAAGGTTATGTAAGATGAAACAACCAGTTGAGAATGACTAATTCAGTGAATTACATAGGTGACAAAGGTATTTCATCACATTGATGTAAATCTAATATTTATACAAAGCAGTTCTGCTCATTGATTTGCAGCTGTCTCAGTAGAAATTGTACAGAAATATCTCTGACAGTTGACAAATGGTCTTATGTTACATATATATATATATATATATACTTGTGTCGCCCAGCTTTACTTGACAGCGCTCTGGACAGATTTGCTTGAAGTGCATAATTTAGTGAGGTTTGATACCCAGCCCCATTTTCAGGTGGTTTTGTTTGACATGTCATTAGAACTCAGTAAAGCAAACCGAGGTTTTAAAAACAGAAAAAAAACGGTTTGAGGTTTGAGGAGATTTAGTATTCATTTTGAATCATGCAGGTTCTCAGCTCTGCTGTAGGTTTTACATTTCTCTGTTGAGATAAATGATTTATTGCTTGTGATTGTAACACACTGAAGGTGCAAAAACCCTGAATATATTGTACATGTATATTTCTAATAACTTTGATTACTTTCCAGTGCACAGAGCATGCAAATCAGGGTCAGGGCTAAGAGTCTTAAACTGTCTGTGCTGTACTGTGCCGCAAGTAGACACCATTGTCATTAATGTTGTGAGAGGCGATTGTGCTATAAGATTTTTTTTTCTTTTGTCGTGTTTTGCAGATTTTAGTGCATGCTTGTGGACGGGGAATTCACATCCAGCTGCGGTGCAGCTATTAGTTATTCCCTGAGAGCACTTGAAGTGCAATGCCTTCTGGCAACTTCATCTTCGTATCTTAATATTGTGCCAAATTCCATTTTTGATTATATCTTAGCAGGGTTGAGCACTGAGCAAGGACTGAGAGTAATAGCAGGACTTTCAAGGTGCTTTTGCTTCTCTGGGATGCTTAAGGTGGAATTTAATTTCATTTTAAATCCTCACAAGACAACAATTTTATTGCCAGTATTAAAGACAGGACATTGTGCTGAAACGTTACAGCACCTTTAATGTTTAACCAGTGATGAGAAAACATATTTGCAGACACTGTTTATTACATTTTGCTCTCTCAGCCTCTTTCTTTCCACTCTTCACTCTTGAGGCCTATTTTTCATGTCTTTTTTTTTTTTTTTTTTTTTTTTTTACATTTCCCTCCTGCAGGTTCCTGCAGTTTTCCTGAGGATAGGAAGAGAAAATGAAGCCTCCATGAATGAACTTAATAAGAGTGAAGGTTGTTTCACTCCCAGCAGTCTTAGGGTGTGCTTCTTGACATTAATTTGTCAGTAAATTCTCTTCTTGTTACACTTGAATTGATATTTAAATAGACCATTTGTATGATTTCAGCTGTTGTAATTTGTCTTTTTTTACTGTGTAAATAAAGCTGTTGTACATGTCAAATTGCTGCTGACTCACCTGTTTATTCATTAGTATGTAGATGAGAGGGTTGATGACAGTGCTGCTCTTGGCCAGTAGTGAGGGGACCACACTGGCCACAGGACTAATGATGTTGGGCGGACCGAACGTTGCCATCATGGCCACGACACCGTAAGGCATCCAGCACAACAGGTAGCATGCCGCTGTGGTCAAAACCATGAAGAGTATGTGGTACTCTCTCTTCCGGGCTGAAGTCTTTCGGATCTTACCCACCTGTAGACGAGAGTCAGAGAGGGTCGTAAAAAGAGCAAAACAAACCGAGATCTTTTGATAGGATAATTTGTTGATCTGCACACTTCACTTAAAATACTTTTCGTAAAAGCCTGAAGTCTTTGACAAATCATTTCATTACAGGGTAAAAATTGTCTTAGTTTTTATGACCTTGAAAACTTCAAGACAAAACCCCCCATAAATTTGAAAAGCTGTCATGATGCGTTTCAATGAAGTAATAAATAAACAGTTTTCATTAGCCCCTGTTTTTCTTTGCTCTATCATAAAACAAAAAGTGAAGAAAAAAGGCAATCACTCTTTAGTTATATAAAACAGATTTAAACTCTAACATTGTACTTCATACACTGGAGAAACTGTAAAGCATTAGAAGTCAGATGGTAAAAAAAAAAGAATGAATAAGGAACTCTTGCAGTACATTGTTCGTATTCTTGTTTTATTCCACATGCATGGCAGTGTTTGAACCAGGATTAGTGAAAGGCCAGTGCAAATAATTGTTAACCAGCACTTAGATAAATCTATGTGCACCTTCCCATACATTAAAATATTTTAATTGTGTGTGTGGCCTAAAAAAAGATTCATTTTATACATATTTAAGTCCTGAAATACTATAGCAGTTCAGGTTTAGATTTTTTTTGTCAGTTCACATTAAGTCAAGAACACATGATCTAAAGTCGAGCCAGTATATCTGTGCCTGTGTGAGTTCCTGGGTTTTTAATGTGTCAGATTTGATTAAACTCAACTTTATGTTGGAATATGCTAAAAATTCAATTCTCACACAGGCGCCTTCTGTAGGACACAAACAACAAAATGATAAAATAATGAAATAATCAACGATCATAGCAACTTACATCCATTGAACCCTCTGAGGTTCTGAGGCACCTAGGCTCCCTGAATATTAAAAGGCATATATCAGAATTTTAAAATATTTTCTTTACTCATTCATTTAATATATCTATCTTCATTACTTGTCTCTTGCTTTAAATTCTTAAAAGGATTCATCTGGCTGTGTCTTAATACTAATCCAATTAAAGTTATCTTAACAGCACTCTTTGGATCTCTTCACACACAGATGACTTTTCTTTAATCTGTGCGATTCCTTCACTCCTCTTGTTATGTGGGTAAATCAAGGCGAGCTGGTGAGAAACGGGGGGAGTTTTCTAACCTCGCTGCATGACACACTTCAACACTCACCAAGCCCAGCACTTTCTCACAACTTAATTTGAGACCCCCGCACACTTGAGTGCAAATGATCGACTGCCAGGGATTTAACTGGTCTGGTGCCATCTGGAGCTCGGCTCTGCTCAGGGATGTGATAACTTCAATGGCATGAGACAGTTACTCATGCAGAAGAGGACAAGTGCACTCCCATTTAAAGAGGAAAGAGAACATATTATGCTAACCTTTCTGTGGTAACATGAACGCTTGATGGGTAAATGTCACTTCCTTGTTATCCTTGTAGCCTCCACAGCTGATAATTGCCATTCATTTGTTGGGAGCTGGGAGAGAAGATGAGGTTGAAGCTCCCACTGACTTGAATGAAAATTACGCATTACGCATTTTTGCAGCCGGAGGACTGGCCACAGATTTCCAGACATCTCTTTTACATTGGTGGTCAGTGGAAAAATGCTTTTTGAGCCTTAGGGAATTTTTTTGTTGTACTTGTGCAGTACTGCCACTGGGACTAACTGGCATGCATGGTCAGTTCAGACAGAGTACTACATTTAGCTGACCGTCGTCTGCTCTTTCATTCACGCTTCACAACCAGTGGCTCACTGACCAGCTGCCTGGCAACCAGCGGGCTTGTAACATGCTCACTATACACACACAGTTACACACAGCAGCCTTTCTAACCTGACACGTCTCACTATTACTCCTGTGCACTTACATAACTGTTGGCATTGTTGACTTTACTAAGATCTGATGTTCATGCATGCATTTGCTTAAATCCCCCAGCAGGCACGTCGTTGCCATTTGCCTTGATCAAGAGCTCCCTCACAGGGTGGAGCCTTTAAAAACCACTAAATCAACCCGTGTAGCCACTGCCTACAAATTCCTTGACGTATAGGTTTAAGACTGAACAAGCCAGAGCTTTTATATCATTGCTACACTCCATAGTTGTGGAGGCAGGCTGTCACCTTTTCAAATGCTCACTGAAAAAGTGGCTATATCTGTAATTTTTTTTTGCTGCTACACTCTGTCACACACTATTGCTGGCTGTTTGCATGAGTCAAATTTACTCCCACGAGCATGCAAGAAACGTGAAGGGGGGATCCGTGTATATTTTGGTCATTGGATTTTTGGTTCAGAACTGGATATTAAAAAACAGAAAATGAGTGGTGATTTCATTTTTATTCTAAAAATCAAAAAATTAAAATTGAAATTCAAGATATTTTTCTTTATCAGGGTCAAGAAGGGATATTCAAACTGCTTGATTTTCATTTCCTGTTTGTAAAAACAAAAGATAAAATCGTTGGAAGACGGAAACAAAAAAAAAACGCTTGTTATTTCATATTGTGCGACCGGAAGTTGCAGTTTTCAAAATAAGAGCGCATATGAGGACATTGCTGTTTTTCTGGAATTTTAAAATAAAAAATTAAATAACAACTCACTTTTTTGGTTTTAAATACCCTTTTCTGAACCAAAAATCCAAAGACCAAAATATGCACCGACCACCGCATCAGCAGTAAACAAAGAAAGGAAATGTTGCACTTTACAACATGGAAACCATGGAAGATTCCCACTTGGTTATTGTAACTTCGACTTAAAATTTAGAAAAAAAAGTTTAGAATGCACTGTGTAGGATTCATTCAAATTGCTCAAAGGAAGGGAACTGTTAATGGCCAATTTTAGCACACGAAACTCAAATGTGGCGAGTGAGCGCTGTTTCAACACGATAAGCTGAGCACCCACTTTAGCAGTAACGGAGAGACTGCATCTCACTGCCAGAAATAAATCCCCACAGCACTCATGATATTTCTATTGGAATGTATAGTATGTGACGTCTACTATATAGGGAGTGCATTGTAGTGTTAAATGTGGAGTTTGTGCATGTACTTAATCGTCTGAGCCTGGTTAGATTGTAGGCCTTGTGATTTTTTTAATCTTATATAAAGAAACTGCTTTCCGCCTTGTTTGCTTTGTTATCATGCCTGTTCAGTGCTCTGATCTGGTTGTTTCTTGACATAATGAGAAAATGAAACCATTTAATTTTCTAAGTCAGCCATAAATTACTCTCTGTGTGCAGCTGTCATTTGAAAATGTCTGGATATGCGGTTTACTCTCGGTGCCTTTCAGCCTTTCATTGATGCTTTTTCACACTGAGAGTCATTGTGCAATCTTGGGTCAGTAGTTTGAATCTTTTAGCCTTGGCCAGACTATTGCAGGTATTGCTGGATGTTCTTTAATAGTAATTTCATTTAATTTTTTTGTTTTAGAGGTGTATGTGAATTTTCCCATTGGTGGGATTAATAAAGATTTTTTGTGCTTTCTTCTTCACAAAAAATGACTAATGAATGACATCCTGCAGCAGGACCTGAGTTAATATGCTCATGGAAGCTTCTCGTTTCTCCAGATTCTTGAGTGAATGAGCTCAAACACTTCCTTAATAAGAATTTCACATTTCACATTTTACCCATTGACTAACAAGATAATCAATCTAATCTTGAAAATTGGGTATCTACCATTATCGGACAATATCTTATTTTTTCTGTTAGACACCTGAGCCATTCTATTGATTCACTCTGTAAACAGACTCAGTTTGCTGTACATAACTGTTGAGGGAATTCAAGAACGAACGTTAATAACAGAGTGTTGGCAGGACAAGTGAAATGGACAGTAGGTTTCCACTTTTTCTGTGGATTCTCAAAGTCCAAGACAGAATAAGACATAGATAGCGAGTTGTATTTCCTTATAACCACCAACACAGTGGTTTCTGCTTCATGAAATAGTAAAACTACAGTAGAGATTATTTCACAGCAAATGACAAACGAGTCAATATGAGTTACTATTCCATTAAATGATGTGTACCTCTGATTCACAAAAGACTAGTGTGCTGAATGTCAGCAGTATTCACTTTATGGACTGGAGAGTGAAGTGAGTGAAGGTGATGAAACGCACATATAAACAATTCAGCTAATGTGACCCCCCCACAGAGTAAGCTGTAATTACAGCTGACATATTGCGAAAGCTGCTTATTGACACTGGGGATCATTTGAACAGAATCAGTTTATTTATTTAGAGATATCTCAGCAGTCAGAGGATAACACTGACCCCTGGGGGACCCCTTAGATTCTGGCAAAAGGTAGATCCCTGAGAAATGGGCCATGCTCCTGTGCAGTGCCAAGAGAAACAATTTCTCCTCTTGTATGGGCCAGAGGTCTTTTGTCTTTCCGTGTTTGTTTGCTATGCAGCCATCTCTTAATAATTTCTATTTGCAAAGTACTTGGATAGCTAAACTGAGGTCCAAAGCGCCTTACAAAAGCACCTTACAAAAACACTGGATTAAAACTACTTACGAAACGAGATGATGTCTGAGTGGCATTAGGCTGTGTTGTTTTTCTGCGGTGTAAAGCTGTGATAATCTCCTGCCCTGCAAAACCCCTTTGCTCTCAGGAATAAACTATCTAACTCACTGGGAGTACAGAGGATTTACCTTACTTAATGCCAGTCGAGTCTCTGCCCAAAGCTCATACACAGTCAATGCTACACACAATTTAAATGCGCAACAGAGCGACTGCTGATGAGATGTCTAGAGGTCCACCTGGCCTCTGATTGTGCCTGTGGCTGTTCCACTTAAAGTGTTAAGATACAAATCAGTTTGTTGTATTCAGGGCTTTTAGTAATTACTTGTTTAGTGGGGAAAGTGATGCATGCTTCTATTTTTAGTTAATGACTGTAAAGAAAGATATTTAGTACTGTAGAAAAGCAGGGATTTCTGGCACAACTCCAAATCCTTCTGAGGTGCAAAACAGCCGGACAATGTCAAATCTCCAGTAACATCAGAATGAAGAACAACTTTATTGTCAGACCGTGGCATTCCAGTGTGGCCTTAAGCATGGTCTTCCAAGAGGGCAACAAGCTGAAATGGTATTTTTGTCAGTTTCCATCATATTGATTCTATGACTCTTGTGTTCATGTCCTTTTCACTTCACAGGAACCTCAGCGTCTGCAGGGTCCAAGCACTACTGCTGTTATATATCAATAAAACAAAATGACAGCAAATAGTAAAAATCCTTTTACACCACCAAAGCTTCACGTATTAAATCATTTTGTTTTGCTGACAGGTTTTAAGAAACACATATAATGTATTACATACATTTGTGTTTGCATATGAACATGACTGGTGGTCGAAAAACAACATGTCTCCTCACTGCGCTGCAGTGGTGTATTAGCTGAGCTAAAACATGGTCACTGTGACTTTTCTGTGATAGATCTCTCCTTGATTTATAGACTGTCACAAAAACCTGACATTTACTGCTGACATATTTAGACAGAAAATTCTGCTGAAAATTTCATTGATGTCACATCATCACATCATGTCATCTGTCAGCCTCTCTCACTTCTGTTTGTGAGATGGATGTTCAGTATCCCAGGATCTTAATATGACTGACAGATAGTCATTCACCTTTCCCGTGTGGCACCACATGGGTCGAACTTGTCCAAATGGGACATTTGGATGGTGGAGAGCTCAGATAGTTTTTTGTGTCATGTGTCATAGCATTTCAAACTCAGCTAGCTTCATTCACATGACAGATTTCATCAGGTATGTCGTCAGCTATGCAATCAAATGAATAAAGAAAGCCTGATGTATGTCTAAATAATTTGCTTCAATTTAAGGAAATATCACCTTCTTTCACAGTGTGTGAGACACAAATGTCATCCCAGGAGGGAGTGGATGCTCCTTCTGGCGAAATACATGAGCATGTCCAGAGAGGAGCTATTTCTGTGCACCCAACAGGGGACAGGGAGACTTTGCTCTTTTTTGTCATATTTCGTGGGGGCCCCATGTCTCAGTGCCCTGGCTTGAGCATGTGAAGACTGAAAAATGAGGCTAGTGTCACTTTAAGTGGGTCTGCAAAGACTAGTTTCTGTGACCATCTGACACCAGGTTTATGTTCGCTCCTCTCAGACAGAGATCTGTTCACATGAGCCACACAGCAGGTTCTGCCTTGGGGGTACAGTAACTGTCACAGCAGGCATCAGCCGTTATTTCTAGACCCACAGAGCTTTGTTAGAGGGTAAAGCCTGTGTGAATATACTGAAGAATGTATTTTGAATGAACAGATGTGGAGGCTTCAGACTCTGCCAGTGCCACTCCACTAAAGGCACTGAAATGAAATGATTGCAGCAATTAGTGCAATAGAGCTGCTGACTGAGCAGGTGTTTTATGAATGTCTGGTTTTGAAAAAAATTCATAGCCATTTTAATTATTTTTTCTTGCCTTATAAACTAGCCCCACTGGAATTACTTTTAATGGATATGAATTCACTCTAACAACCTGCTGGTCTTTGTTTAAAAAAAAAAAAAGCTAAAAAAAAAAACCTAAGCTACAATATTTGTTACTCAAAAGGTCGATTCTGGATCAGTTAAGGTAGTTCGTGGCTTTGCTTTCAACATCAGACAGGAAAATAGTATGAACACACACACACACACACAGCTCTCTACCTGTTTGACTGCCCACAACAGTCTGCCATAGCAGTAGATCATCACCAGGACAGGTATACCGAGGCAGAAAGTGAAGAGGCAGATGATGTAGGCGTGCGACTGGGGAGTCTGAACCGTCCAGGACACTGAGCAGCTGGTTCCTGCCCCCTCTATGCCATAGCTGCTCCAGCCCAACAAAGGGGGCACTGTCCAGAATAAGGAGTACAGCCAAGAGCCCCCGACAGCCAGAAGGGGCTTGCGGTAGTTTGGCCCACGCTTGTTGTACACAGTCAGCGTGCTGTATCGGTCGTAGGAGAGGATCACCAGAGAGATCAGAGACACAATACCTGAGAAAGACAAAGAGGTGGAGGAGTGAGAGTGGGTGGCTATAAGCTCACTGGGACGTTAAACAGAGACAGTAACATATAACATACTGCACAACGTAGGGCGGAACAAATTGCAAGAGAGCATCAAAACAAGCCTCCAAAAACTGCCTGAATAATGCACCTATAAGACAACAATAAAATACTGGGTGAACACTTTGCTAACGTCAGTGTTATCACGCTCGCAATGGTAACGCTCACTTGCTGATATGAAGTGTAACATCTTTACCTTCTTATAGTAGTTCTGCATATGTTAATGGATTGGCACCAAACACAAAGTATAGCTGATGCTCATGGGCAAGTTGTTAATTTTGTAGGTATTTGCTTATAAACCATGATGCTGTGATCCACAAAGGTATTGTTGTTTTTGTACCAAATTTCATAATCCAAGCAATAGTTGTTGAGATATTTAAAACAACACAAATATGAACTTCATGGTGGCACTGGAAGAAAAGTGAGGAAATTTCCCAAAAAAAGGAGGATAAACCATTTTGGGGCTATAAATGTAGGTCTCAAATTCTCTGCCGATCCACTCAGTAGTCCAGTCACTTGAAATAGTCGTTGAGATGTGGACCAAGGATAAAACATAAAACTAGGTAAAACAAGTATTATGGCTTGGTTTTTAAAGCTTAAACTGCTGACAACTGATTATATTTGGAATAAAATACACAAACACATAATTGCATCCTTGCCAAATGATAAAATGTTTCTTCCAGAACTGTCCTAGCTTTCGTACTTTTCCTGATCTCTTCTTTTAGGGTTTCATACCAGTTTTGCTTTCCATACCAACTAACAAAAATTGAGAACGATACAAAATAGTACATTTCAATCCACTGTGTGTGTCTTAATGAGTCTGGTCTGAAGTAAAACCTTCAGTGAGTCTGGATTTAGATAAAGGGATTATCAGACAAACATGCTACCCCACCAAACCTCCCTTGGCACATTCCCTCATTTGTGGTTTACATTGATTTACATTGAATCTACATCAAGGACAATGATAGGTTGAAATTCCACTCAGGGAAAGTGATAATACAAGTCTATGACTCTGTGTGTGTCCACATGAACACGTAAAGTGTGTACCAGACCTATGGAGTATGATTCTGATAAGAAATTACTGCAGCATCAATTCTTATTCTGAAGAAGCCCTAAAGAGACAGTAGTACGGAAATAAAGGCGTAACCTGGGGGTGAGGCTGTATACTTATACCTTATGCAAGTCCTGTCTATGACCTGCACTCACATTTAGTGCTTTCACAGCTCTGTTAGCCTCAGGGCAAAACTCTGGACTCCACTGGGAACACAAAGTCAGGTCGTTTAATTTCAGCATTCCTTTTGGTATTAATGCGCAAGAACAGCATATCTAGCCATTGAAAAGCAAAAGTGAAAACTCAAATCACTGGTCCAATGCTTCCAATCTTTTTGCCTCAAGCTGGTTGCCCTGAGGCAAAAGGATAAAAAGTCAGTGAAACCTCTATTTGTGGTCATCCCATTTCTAACAAGCAATATTAATGTTACCACATGTGTCACATGAAGAGGTGGCGATTATAAATCTCTGAGCAAGTTGTTGTGGCTTACACTGGCCAAACCTTTCTATGTCTGATTTAAGCTGTGCAGTACTGAAGAAATAAAATACTCAAAGAACATACATATCTTCATTTCATTTTAATTGAATCTAAACATTGTTGCAGTGAAGAAGTGAAACCTCGAGACAGGGGAAGTAAAATTGAAAATCTGCTGAAACAACATGAAGTTTATTGAATGTTTGATCAATGAATGATCAACTTTGTAGGCTTACCTGCTGCCAAATAGTATTGCTTAAATATGATGTTGTGACTGGTTAAATGAATTATGAGGTGATGATTTTGGACCATGCAACCAGTCCAGGAGGTTGCTTGTGATGGTGTGGTTCAGGGTCTGTGTAGTCTGCATTCACATTCTTCAGTTTCTTTACAATCTATATCTTTACTATCAAACTGCAACACTGAATTATTCCAAACCTGAGTCAAGGGTTTAATGGTAAAGGGTGTTACATATCCTCATGGAAAACAGTGATTTGTGATATTGGACTATATAGATAGAACTGGTGTGACTAGACTTGGAACTTCATTTACAAACAGGCAGATTTTGATGGTGATGTATTCAAATATATATACGTACATATTATTATCATTGTTATTAATTTTTCTGTTCAGATTCCATCAAATGGCTTCTGTCTCTTCTCTACCTGCAGCTGTTTGTACCTACAATCCCCACTGCAGCATCCTTTCACCAGTCAGTCATGTGTCTCAAGGTTTGGGGGAATTTTCCTGTGTTTTTTCATTATACAAAATAAATTGCCTATTTAGAGCAGTGACAGTGCATTTAATAGAGGATTAATAGACCTTGCAGTACCCCCAGCTATGCATGGGCTTGATCTTTTCAAATCCAACCTTGTGACCCATCCGTGGCTGCATCTTGCTTTCTGGCACTCTTGACCTTTCTCATTGTCTCCAATTTCATAGTGTTGTGATGTTACTGACAAATGCCATTACACTGTAACTCAGTTTAATATGGCAGAAATAGTGACAAAACCCCCCTTTGTAACAGAGTGTAGTCATATTGTAATGCCCCCTGGTCTGAAATACATATTACCATCTGGTATTTGAGGCATGCGACCCTCTTATCTCTTAAGAGGAAAAACATGCCAAACTGAAACCAGGCACACAAACCACCTGAAGCCTGAAAACTAAAATGAAAACATTGTTTCACTGTTACTTAGGACTTCAAGTATCTTGTGCAGATTAAAATAGTTGTACAGCTGAGGCCAGAATTTTGAGAAAACAAGTATATCATATTTAATAGCGGAAGAGAGGCACCTTTCTGGGATGATTAGGAGATTAATACAAAAAGACAGAGGAAGCATAATGGGGAAAAATATAGGGAACAGCACATCCTTGCTCCAACCTTGCAGGTGTCCATCAAACCATCAACCAAATGATGCTTTGAATTCACATTTTAATATAAAATGTTCCAGGAATTATCACATAAGATCAAAGGCTGTTGCAAAGGCGTGTGTGAGCTGACGCCTTGCACCAGCGTGTCTACGTGGTGTAAATTTCACCATTTAGAGCCAAAAATCCATAAGGAGCATATTGAGATGACGTTAGAAAAAGGCAGACCTTCATTTGTAAGCTACATGTGGTTCATGCTCTACATGCAGCTCGCTAAAAAAATGGTTTGTGTATCTGTGGTGGAATTTTTATATTTTTGACGGGGGCAAGAGGGTGTGTGCACAGATTATCAGAGGGAGAACAAACTGAGAGTAACCCACTGTGATGAACTTTTACCTGACAGATTGTATCTGACATGCCTTGCTCGCCCCTACCCTTCTGCAAAGCCTGCCCTTTCCAGAGGAATAACAGTTGTCTTTCACGCAGCGTGTCAACCTATAGTATGTACATTCACTATCAAAAGAGGAAGCTGTGTGATATTTTTATGACTAACTTCTCAGAGATCCTTCACGAGATTTTGTCCTTAGGAGTGCCCTTATAATTTTTTTTTCATCAGTAATGTGAACCAATATATCAAGAATCAGATGCATTGCCATTAAATTTGATATAGACATTCATGTTCCCCACAAAGTGATACTGCCACACCCATTTTGATACCTTAATGTTCACAACATAATAACAATGTTTAATGTGCAGTGAGCTATGAACCTTAACCCACAATCCTCTGGTTAGTTTTAAGTTCAGTCTTTAGGTTGGATCTCAAAATGTATCCACATTATGACTGTGGACCCAGCTCTGACGTTAACCATAATGCCACATTCAGTTCACATATGGACCCTCACATCAGTCAAAGACAAAGGGAATTGTTCAGTGTAATTAAACCCAAATCAGTGGGTATGGTGTTATGCAATAAATGCAAACTATTCTAATCCTCACATGACCAATTCTAAACACATCTCTCCCATTTCTGTCATCCATCCCATTACACGTGAACACAGCCTTACTCCAGAGCACTGAACCTGCACAAACTTTGACTGATGTCACTTGTGTGATCAGTCTAAGTGTCCGAGTGAAACACAGCTGTATGAGCAGCAGCACTTTGTGAAATCACTTTACTTGGAAAGGCATTTAAATGGATAGTAAAGTGAGGATCATATTGATCTGATCGAAATGGAGAGTTTGTTCTTCAGTCTTGGTTTTTAATCTAAGTAGCCATATGGTGACATATCTAGATGCCCCCAATATGGAATGATAAGACAAACACGTACACACAGCGCACAGACAGTGATGTGTGTTTGTGCGTATTTCTTATGTAATTCCATGAAAATATGCACTTTTCATGAGATTTCTTGACATTAAAAAATGCCAAACTTATCCTTTAAGCACAGGTGCAGCAGATCAGATAAAGCTTGTTTGAGGCCAAAACACACATGCTGACAGTGTCCTCACATATAGACACACAGTACATTCATTGTGTGGAAAAACAGGGCTCTTGCCTTGATACAACATAGAAAATATCTGAAAAGGGGGGGTTTCAATCTATTGGAGGAAAACACATGATCTCTTTACCTCTCACCTCATTAAAATAACGATTACAGATTTTTACACACGCACCATAACAACATTATTATCATCTGGATGTGTTTCAAGCTTGTGGTGTCAAAATCTAGTTGAACAATTGACATTTGCCACTTGGAAATGAGCTAATATGCTCTTACTGTTCCACAGCGGTGATAACCATCACCACTGACTGGCAAAATTAATCATGGAATTAGTTTGTCTGACTGGAATTAATATGGATTTCATGTAAATGTTAATGAACCACATATTAACCTTTGAAAATATCAAGATTGAAGATTTTCATCCAGTCCTTGACCATGAAATTGGATGAGAAAATCTTTTGACACGTTGCAGTTGAAATAATTTTTTAGCGTACCTCTCATAGCTTATACACTTTGTTAAAATCTGAAGTATCGCTTGTAACCCTATTATGCCTGTGATAAATATATCAATTCAAAGTCAAAAACACAACCATATAGTACTTTGTTATTCTGTTACAGTGTGTTGTATTGTTTCATTGTGGATTAATCTCACTGATGGGACAGAATGGTTCATTACTATTCTAATCATGTGGCTGCTGTCAGTTTGTTCATTGTGGTGCCATCTGTCTCTGATCCACTAGAAATAAACAATGTCTGTACTTTCACCAATCAATCCTTAATTTCATGCTCATGTATCGTGGTTAGCTTTTGCTGAAAGGCTGGAAAAGATGGAACTTGGTTATTTCCAGCAACATGACTGACATTTTTGTGGTCAGGTGTTCTTCTCTGGCCAACCTACTACATTACCTTCTGATAAGAAACCCAAACATGATGGATGTGCTGCCACTCTCTATCACTGTCACTTGTAGCCTGGTGAACCAAACACCAGACAAACAATTTAGAGACAACAAACCAATCTATTTGTTGCCCTGACCTCAATCTTATTGATGTTATTTTACAACTTACAGGTTTTATCTGCTTAAAAACTGAACCGCGGCCCTACTCATTTCACATCTAGACCAACACAGTAACACTTGGGGTCCCAACAATCCCAGCATTGATAGAACGACTATCCTTTTAGATTTGTAAAACGTCTGCTAATATGATATAGTTGTACAAAATTTCAAAAGAATTTCAGGTTTTCTATCTCTATATCTTCTGTATATTTCCATATCTATACCATGCTTTGCTTTCTTAGTCAAGACTGATGTCTTTTTGAGCAGTTGGAAAACTATTCCCAGGTGACATTTAAATGTTGTGCATTGTGTCTAACCAAAGGTAAATTGATATATTGAAAAGATGGGAAATGACAATCACGTTAAAAATTTTTAGCAGAGCAAGAATGGCTTTATATGCCTTATCTGCAACATGAAAAATGTGATAATTGTTTGAAACTAGCCGCGGGCAGACCAAGAACAAATGATGATCAAACATAATATTATATATGATGTGTGAGTTTGTGCTCCAGTAGTGACAGACAAAAGCAACTCATCTGCAATCTCAATTGAAGGAAAGACAACAGGGTGGGGGCAGATTATAAATGAAATTAGTAATCTACGTCAGATATAACTGTGCTAATTTGCAGATTATCCAGAGTCCACTCTACTGTCTTTATACACACGTTCAAGCTTAGCCATGCATCAGTGGGTATGTGAAATAGACGGTGTAATGTTCTTTTAACAAGGCTACTGCTGGGGAGAACAAGATGTACTGGATAATGTGAATATGCTGGACGCTGAGTGTCTGTGAACACATAAACACATTAAAATACAGTATTTGCTTTATTCATGTATAGGCAGGCTATTCTAAAAGGCAAGTATTTTTTTTAGTTTTGTTTACATTTCAGGATCATAAGCAGTTTTACCCTCAGAAATCACTTATCAAGAGTAATTTAAGCATAATGGACAAGGACAGAAAATATACAACATCACACATACAGAGGATCTCTTTATATAATGTCTAATGTATCTAATGTTTATATTGTGTTTTATAATAAGACAATAATTTACCTGTATAAAAGGCCACAGTGAATGCAATCATTTGTATTTAGATGTACACAGGTATACAAATATGATACACATGGTTATTTACATGCAGATACAGTTTGTTCCCAATAGTAGAAAAAAAAGCAAAACATATAAAAGTTGAACATCTTTTTTTGTTTCTGCACTCATATCAAACAAAAGATTTTGAGGCGGGAGCTCTGTATATTCTCATTGTCAAGAATTTACGATCTCCTGAATTAAATTTGGCATCATTCAGTTTGTTATTCTAGAGTACGTGAGTGTGTTTGCAAAACTGTCTGCAGCAGCAAATTCTGATTTTTCTTACGTAACCCTGCTGGAGCAATATCTGCAGGTGTCATGAAAGAAGCATTATACATGTCTACTGGCGTCTTGAGACTAACTGAATTACTGGACAGCCGCACTCAATGAGATTAGTGCTATCTCCAGCATTCAGGACCTTGCTGAGTCAATGGGCAAAAACTGAGCCCCAACACACAGCACGGTCGCCCGGAGGGGAACAAAGTCAGAACGAACACCTGCTGATTTGAAAAACACAGTAAGACATATTTGAGTTTCCCTCGCAATTGTAATTCATTGTTTGTTTGTTTTTTTCCCCATCTCAACACAAAGCACGGAGGATGAATACACAGAAGCAAACATAACATTACACATGTAGTTTGAGACAGAGAAGCTATTACTGGCAGAGGACAACAGAGAGTGTGGGGAGTTAAAATGACATAATGGCAGAGATATTGGCCTGTTGATGGCGAAACAGGCTGTTAATTTATAGAGACACAGGGAAAAGGATAATGGAAAGTGAAGAAAAGGGAAGAGCGAGTGAGGAAAAGTGCAGACAATTAGAGGTCCTTCAACCACAATTTGTATGTTAAATCAGAGCCTCAAAATGAGCAGATGTTGTAGTACCTCATATAACCAGCATAAGAGTCAAATGAATATCCAGTATCCAGCATAATGTGTTCACCTGAATGAATAATTGAGATGGCTCAATTCATCACAACCTGTAGATGAAGTGTGCTTGCACCAGTGAGTGTCATTGCCGCAGCCATAAAGCAGTATTTCCCCTTGTGTTTCCCCCTTTCAAGCATCTCTCTCTCTCTCTCTCTCTCTCTCTCTCTCTCTATCTCTCTCTCTCTCCGTCTATCTCTATCTGTGTGTGTGTGCGTTTGTAAGTGTGTGTACATGATGTGGGCGTGGCTCTCCCAGCTCATGATTGCTGCCTATCACTCTTGCACACCTGTCCACAATCAGCTCATGACCCTCACACTGTAACTCAACAGTACGTCAACTCCGGTTTTCCATCGACCTATCACCAGTTTGTTGTTTCAGCCCCAGTGGCAGTAGATGTTTCCAGCAGAATGTATTTATTTCATTTAATTAATTCATTGAGTTTATCCATTTATTGTACATTGTGCACGCAACCCCCGTCTCTCGTGTCTCAGGATCATCTCATGTCTGCCCGTCTTCCTGCTTTCTTGCCTGCCTGCAGCTGCCTCCAAGCGTCAACCTACAACACGCCACATTCATCCCCATTTTCCATTTTGCCTGTTCCTGTGCAGCCATCATCTCCATTTACCACCCCCCTCCCTTTGTGAGTTATCAACAACCCTGCACTTAGGTGCACTCTGCTACACATCATGACTTAAAGGTTGTAAAGCCTCCATCACAATTGCAATTTGTAGTTACCTTGGTAACCAAGTTGAAATTGCACAGCCCTAAAAGGCATAAAAGGAAGACCTTTCTATATTACCTAGTATTTCTAATTATCAAGAAAAGACAACAAATACCTTCATCGTTCATTATCATTTGCTAACTTCCCTAATCATTTGTTTCTTGTGAAAATAAAGTCAATTATTATGATTATAGGTGAAAAGGTTCCCTGTTTTCTATATTTCCTAGAAAACAGTGGAAGTGAATTGCACAGAGAAATAAACCTTATCAGACTTTGGTCTCACAAGCAATACTTGTTAATAATATAATTTCGTCGTTGTTTGGGAATTATCTAAAATTCCCAAACAAAGTTCGTAGTGGTCACTGCTGTTGACAAAATGCAACAAAATGGAGAAATAATTCCAACAAAAGGAAAGTTTAATACAAGATTGACGGTCTGTAAAATAACATATTTACCTCATGAAGGTTGCGAGAGCTAGACAGTTCTAGGAGAGCTGTAGCTAATTTCAAGTACTCAGTGGCTATTGGGCTTTAGAGATAAATGAAAATCTACAGAACACAAAGAAGCCCATTTAAAAGAGTTCCCTTTTTGTCAAAGTACAGGGACAAGATAAATGGGCAACTACTATCACAACTTCTCACAGCCTGTAATTCCATTTCTTGTTGTCACAAAGGTGTTGGGCTAGAATCTTGGCTCTAGCTGTGTAAGGCAAGATAAACCTGAGATGGTCGCTTTGGCTTGTTAACGCCTAGTAAATATTTCACATGGTTGACACTTCATGTTCTTCCCTAAGATGTCTGACTGAAACTATCAACTCAGTCTGGTTAATTTCAGTCAGGTCCATCAATGTGCTTTCTCTTGGGTGAACCAGAGCTCCAGACGTGGCCTCTTTTGGCCACTGACACTAGTCCCACTGGTGTGACTTAAACATCTGTACGCCTGACTTGTTGTCCGTCTGACTTATGACTGGTTCTTTTTCTGCCCTGGCCATCAATGGCACAGAGACTGATACTGGGGGTACTCCATGAGGTTCTTGAGACCTGGGCTGTGCAGCATAGAGCACCAACAGTCCAACCAGTTCTCCATGGGCTGTAGGTGTGCTACTCAGTAAACTATGTCCAATGTTCCACAGACGCATGTTCCATCTTCAGATTGTAATATACTTGAGGTATGGGCAGTGCGTAGTCTTCAGTAGTCCTATTCATCATCTATTATTCATCATTCATCCAAATGACACTGTAGATGTCTAGCTCTCGTTGGTCAGGCTCATTGCTGTAACGTTACATCTGTACCACTGCTTAATGTTTAGAGGGACCATTGTTGGGACTAGAATAAAAATCTGTCCAAAACCAGTGCTCCAGGTATGTCTAAAATGCAGATGCAGATGACTTATCTCCTTTTAAGACTCTGAGAGCTTGAGCTATAGTACAGAACATGGGTGTGTGTCTAATTCTAGAAAGATAAATTAATAACATGGTTCAAGCAAGATAAAGAGTATAATTATACAGTAGATATTATCCTATGTAACAGCAGCTTCTCATCTCTTCCCTTTGTTTGTCCTTGCTGCATGCCTTCTCAGATATCCAGCACGTTGCTCTAAATCTCTAATGTCCACACGCAGTGCTTAGACATCTACGGCCTTTTGTGCAAGAATCAGTGTATCAGTTTTTATCTCATATTTCCACAGATTAAAGGTTAGAATAGGATACAACTGCACACATACTGACATATTTGATCATTGTTAACGGTCTTGTAAGCAACATCCAGGAAATTCTTGTTAATAATGATACCTTTGGCCATGAAGTCAACTGCAATTAACTGGAGCATTGCATAGACGCTAGCCAGCTTGCACCATGCTCTGCGACATGACGTACGCAAGAATGGATTTGATAGACAGGCATCATGTGTGAAAACTTTCTTTTCAATAAAGATGTTAAATATTGACAGCTTGCTTACAAACTTTATTAGTTGTTGTTTGCCTCATTGACAGGCTCAGCAATGTCAGCAGAGCTTTAATAGTGGGATGAAAATGCCAATGGTGGGTGAATGAAAAGAATAGAATAAACTAGAACATTTCTGGAGAAATGTTGAAATGAGCCGGTTTCAATTTTATCCTACTTTGGATTTCAGTACCATATACTGGGTATTCATGTGTCAGTCTAGTGAAGTATTGTACAGAATTAGTTTCTAAATATGAGTACTTGAATCCATATGGAAAACAAAAGGTCAATGAGAGTTCTCCTGTCAGTGATGTCCAATCAGATGGCTGATGTATCGGTGGTCACTGTTGTGCTGCTATAGTGTGTTTATCTGTCTGTCAGAGGTAAAGTCAACTATAGCAACAGGTATGAGGGCATTGTCAGGTCATTATTAACATGTGTGTTGATATGCTTAAAGCTGCTGTTTGACATGTCCTGCTAGAAGAGGAAAACATAGATGACAGCAAAAATGCATCCATTGATAGAAACGGTATATCAGTCTAATTAGACAGCCAGAGCTTTTGTCCATTGCTGTCCAGCAACACAATCACTCTCACCGAGCAATCTGTTGCTACGGTGACTGGTGACCAGGGGGACACGAAGCTGAAGCTTAGATAGATAACAGGTTATAAGCCAAATATTTCCATCAAAAATGCTGTAACTGTAATGCTGATGTAAAGTCCTGTTGAAAAAAGATGTTGCAAGGTTTCTGCAAACACACTGATGTCACCTACGCTTAACATTGTGGGTTCTGTTGCAGTTTTCAAACTGCCATAATAAATGTTAGTATGTAAATAGTAGTAAATGTTTGGTCAGCACTCTCTGCACTTCCAGGCAACGTCAGAAAATGAGAGCAACACTGGGGGGTGAAAACAAACAACAATTTATGTAAATTTTTATATATAAATTGTCTATGTAGCTTAGTAATTGTGGGAATAACAAGAGTTTTAAAAGACTTTTTTTTCATAAAATGGACAGCAGTTTGAGTGGAAGTGATGTCACCCACTGAACCTTTTGCCCCATTGACACCCATTATAAAATCTAAAATGGCCCCAAAAAAACCTAAAACTGCAATTGTGTAAACATTGTAATATCTATAAAAACACTTAACCCAAAAAAGTCTCAAGTGTAGTACTTTAATTTTTAGCATTTCAACCATGTCTCTATGTAGAATTATGACAGCGTGGTGGCGCCATTGGACACACCAATCCCGGCCGACCTACACATTTTAATGTATAATTTGTGAGGGTTTTTTTCAGATACAGGTACCTGCCAAAATTTGGTATAGGAAAGATAATAAAAAAGAAGCCTGTTGTATCATAATATACACCTTGCCTTGCATTGCAAGCAGGCACATAATAAGATGTATTCAGTTGTGAGTCTGTGTTGTTGTGTGTGCTGTTAGTTTAGCAGAGTCCACAAAAGTGTGACCCCAAAATACACAGATTTTGCTCTGATTGAATTGAAATAAAAAGATCAAAAGGATGCTGAAACAACTACATCATATTCCTGATTTCTCAAATGTTTGAATTCATGTGTTTCACGCCTGTCTGCCAGATGACAAACAACTTTTAAAATGCATTTTCTGTATGAAAATCATTCATTTCATTTACTTAGTGTGATCCAAAAAAAAAACATACATCCGTGCATTTTCTGTACCGCTTATCCTGTCAAACCCACTGCATGGGGGTTTGTCCATAGGCGTATGCTCATCTCGTTCAGCTATCTGCTTGTTTTCCGCACAAAGCCGGCCTAAGTCTTTAATAGAAATGAATCTACATGGTGTTACAGTTAATTGAGATT
>JAOXYL010000052.1:14296372-14309389 GCA_028564955.1 Terapon puta
CTCATTCTTTTAACAATCTGTTCACATACTGGCAACAAAACAAACAGCAAAATAAAAAAAAAACACTTAATGCATGTTATATCATGGAGCCCCTTTAGGTAACAACAATTTGCAGCTCAAAAATGCCTAAGTGTGAAAAAACACTAGCACCATAGGTATACATGTATTTGTCCACCACTGACAAGGCATCCACTGTAAAATACCACTCAGAGTGTACATAGGTCACCATTTTTTTCATGAAGGAGCTGTATTTGTTGTTCTCCAGCCAGTTCAGCTGTCACTTCAAATGTCCCGTCATTAGGCTATCTAATGCACTGACACAACGAATGCCCTTTGTGCCCTCTGTGCCAACAAAGAAGCAACGATCAGAAATCATATTATATGAACAACAAAATCAATACTTCAATGAGTTACCTCATTGAAGACATTGAATGGTGTTATAGCTATGAATGCATCCATGTCCCATCTGCGCTCTCAGTTATTAAGGTACTGTAACAGGGCAACGACCTGGGCTTGGTGATATTGTACTGACAGATTTGCCACAGCATTTACTCTGGGGTAACTATCCCTTTAATATAGGATGTAGTTTACCATTAAGAATACAACAGCAGGTCTGATCATGGTATCTACAAGTGTTATTTTTACAACTAGTTTACAAAAAATGTATACTACTATATAACAATATTTAGTGAATAAATACATTACAAGTCACTGGTCTCTATTTTGACCACCAAACTGACTCATGTTATAATGAGTGTTTTTTAACCCCAGACATGCTCTCACACATCAGAAGTATTTATGTGTTCTAACTTATCAATATCATGTATAAGAAAAAAACATGTTTAGTGGTGATGGCACTCTTTGGGATGTAAAGACATATGAACTTACCAAAGCAGGAGTTGATGAAGCCGTACCAGCTGCAGCCGCTGCGCCCCAGCAGCCACCTCCCGCGGATACTGGAGGCGAAGCTGAGCGTGGTGCCGAACAAACACACCAGCATGTCGCTGACGCTGATGTTCAGCAACAGCATGTTCACCGGCGTCCGGAGCTTCTTGAATTTGCAAAACAGCAGCAGCACGACGAAGTTGTTGAGGAAGCCGAAAGTCATGATGAAGCCCAGCACCACGGACAGCACGACGAAGCCCGTCGGGGAGAGCTTCCCCCTGCCCGCCGGCGCGTCCACCAGCTCCCGGTCATCGCTCAGGTTGGAGCTGTAGTTCAGACCAGCCACGCCAGAAAACATCCTGCTGTCCATTCATCGGAGCTTGTCTTCACCCTGGAGCTGTGCTGGAAGTTAGGGGCGGCCACTTTGCTCGCCTGGAAAGTTTTTGGACAGCGGCTTCCCTCTCACGCACGTCTCCATGCTGTTTTCCCTTTGGGACGCGACGCCCGTGCGCTTCATGTTCACGCCCTCCTCAGCGCGCACATTCCGCCGCGGACCCGGGCTCAGCTGCCAGCGGCTTCCTACAGATCTGACACGGGGGCTAAAAGATGCATAGCGAGCGGGGCACCTGTTACCTGGACGCGTCCTCTCCACACGCCTCAAAGAGCGCAGCAGCTCAGTTCAGGCTTTCATCACTTGGAAAACTATTCATCAGAGTTTACACAAGGCTCGACCTTTTGCTGAATGTTACTTTATTCTGGTGGCGTCTGTCATCTCCAGGTCAACAATTTTCGGTGAATTGTAATCCTCCTTCACAGTCTGGCTCCCGCAGGATGGACAGCGTTGTGTGCGCTCTGCACTGCGCTCCTGCACGTTTTAAAGGCGACTCTTACGTCACGAGACATAGGGGTGACAGGGGGCTCGGGGGGAGGTGTGTTTGTGTGCGTACGTGTGTATGTGTGTGTGGCCCCTTTAAATGTACCTTTATGTATTGTCATTTAACGCTATTTTCCCTCTTCTGGCACCAGAGTAATAACTTGATCGATGTGAGTGTTGTCTCTGCGTTACAGACCTGCTGTGTGAAGAGCCATCCACACTCAGCACGCCCGCAATTACAGCGCAATTAGCCGTACATTGAGTCCCCTGCACACAGAAATCCAAGTACAGTTCACATCTGGCTGTTGTAAAAATACCTCTCTGATACTAATACTTTGATCCAAATACTCTTGGATGGGAAAGTCCTTTATTGTAAATGTTACTTCAGATAAAGTACATATATATAATAACTATATGAGTATAATCAGAAAAAATGCACTTAAAGTACTAAAAGTAAACGTACACAATGCAGAAAAATGTCTTCCATGGCTGTTGGAAGCCTGTGGATATTTTCATTTATCCCGGTCATAGTTATCTCAAGGCAATTGAATCGAACGCAACTGGACGTCGTTATATGTCTTTGAAGACGCTTCACGTCTAATCTAAGAGGCTTCATCAGTTCACGCTCATGCTTGTCTGACAAGGCTGGGACTGGTCTGACTAGCTGGTGTGGAGATCCAGGTATTTCATGGAGGCTTTCACAAGGCCAATGATGTCATTGGATCATTAGTACTCCATATGCCAACGGCAGTCGTTGGTTTTAACTTTGTTAGTTCTCTTGTGTTATAGCGACAGTCACTGGAGTCACACAAGGCCATTTGTGAATGGCAATTGTTTTTAGAGGCTAAATTGTTGAATCTCCTGGGAAGAGATGAAAGGGCGGCATTGTAAATTTGACGTAGGTGGTATCGCAGACCTCCTCTACTGTTGAGAGATGGTTTTTCAAATTTCACATAGATGGCTTCCTTTACTTCTCTTTCAAACCATCTGTCCTCTCTGTCCAAGATGTGATGGTTGTTGTCCTCACCAGAGTGGGCCTTCTCCTTGAGGTGTAACTAGACTGCAGAGTCTAGGCCTGAGGAGTTAGCCCTCCTGTGTTGTACATACGCTTTCGTATTACACAAACACATGCACCAGTACAGGATGGCTAACTCCCCAGGCTTAGTTAGACCTTCCCCAGTTTGTGTGTTGGTGTGGCTGCATGTGTTTATGTAATATGCAAACGCACGTACCAACACAGGAGGGCAAACTCCTCAGGCATAGGCCTCAGGCCTAGTTAGTGTATTACACGCACGCATCGCCTAGACTCTGCTGTCTGTTTAGACCATAAACTGATGAAGCCTCTTGAAAGAGAGGTAAAACGTCTTCAAAGACATATAACTAAGTCCAGTTGCGTTCAATTCAATTTCATTGAGACCACATGACTGTTTTATCGTCAAATTATTATTACCCAGGTATGAATGTCAAAGCAGGATTTTACTGCTACGGTTGGTTAAGGTGAATGATTATTTTTCATTCTGGGTTAATCTTCTCATTATTTGCTCCATCAATTGATGAATTATTTTGTTTGTTAAAAATGATGAAATAGTGAAAAAGCACATCACGCAAAAAAGTGACCTTCACAATGTTTGTTTTGTCCAACAGATCAACAGAAATCTTAGAATTATTAGAAATAATTAAACTAATGACAAGTATAAACAGAAGATCCTCTTATCTATGAATCTGGAACCAGGAAATGTTATTGCATTGAAAGTGACATGAATGATTATCAAAATATTTTCCAATTAGTTTTCTGTCACTTGATACCTTAGTCTTTATAATTTATTGGACAATCCACATTCGTACTTTATTTCTGACATGTCCACATGGACACTGAAGAGCAATATTCAAAATGAGTAATGAAAGAGCCATGTTAATTTTGTTGAAATATTAATTGCTGCATGTATGGAGGAACAGAGCCACCATTAATGTTATTTGTTTTACCTGCTTTTCCCGCCTGATTAGTCAGACAGTCTGGGGGAATAAAGGAGAAAATGCTGACACTCATCAAGCAAACACATCAGTCAGATCCAAAATATGAAGGAGCCTGTTTCACTGCCATAGCATATAGTGAGAGCCTTGTGTCCTGTTACAGTTTGAGTAAAGATTAACCTGCATCTTTCATTTTTAGAGCAAAATATCAGAACATCTGTCAAAAGAAACACGCAGGTCTCATTCTTGATGATGTTATTAGTCACACCAGGGACTGAAAAGTCAAATAGTCTTTTGCAAAAATGAACAGTTTATCTTGCGTTTCAACACTGAGCTGAGCTGTACAGTATGTGTTCCTCTATTTTGCTACTGTGCGTTTGTTTGTCCAGCTGTTTAAGCTTTTCTGTTTCTCACCCATTCTTCCTATTTTAACACCAACAGTATTGACTTAAGCTGGTGCCTCTCATACCTGTTGTCTTTCTCTGTTTGTTGTGGTGCTGCATGTAGGTACAACAAATACCACAGAAAACCAGCTCATTGTAGCCAGCAGAAAGACTGGCTTCTGTGTGGTGTCATTGGTGGTCTCACTGAAATAAATCGGCAGCTGCTTAACAAAGGCATTTTACATGAAATTGCATCCAACAATTTCAGTAAGTTACTGAATAATCTGATATGCAAGCCCACTTCATAAGCCTCCCCCTCAGGCTCTCATTTCTCATTCTCCACACACCAACTTCTGTCACCTGCACTTGTGTATACAAATGAATATCACGCTGTGAATACCTTCAAGGAGAGACTGTTAGAAAAAGCGCATCAATAGCTCCGTTTGAACGACTCATTGCATCTTGCTCCTTGCTGTGCTCACTCGCCGTCAAGAGTGGCCGATTGAAACAGCTATAAATTTCTTTGGTTTCATGTTCATACGACACAGTATGCCAAGTGGTTTGACCAACAAGTAGAAGTCCCTGATGTAGCTGTTTCTTGACTTTTAGTTCCAAGTTTTTCTTTTTACATACTGAATGTCTTGTGTTGTTTCCTGTTCTTGTGCCTTATGTTGTTCCTGTCTTTGACCTCTTACTGTGGTGTATTGTGGCTCTACGCGAGCATCCTTAAATTTCGTTGTACTCCCCAGTACAACAATAAAGACTATACTATTCTATTTTATTCTATTCTTTCCGATCTTCTGTTCTGGTTTACAATTCGCCCACCCCTTTACAGTTCCCATTTCACTCCCATTCCCACCTCTTGAATTAAAGGCCACACAGCATAAAAAAGTCAAATATTTTTAGCAATAACTGGGTAATTATGGAGTCGTGCTGTGGTAATTAATGATTATGTAATATCTCAGTCACAATAACAGTGCAAAATGGAAAGATGATGTGTGAGCATTACAAGATATTGTTAGATATTATTCCATTTTTATCTTATTATTCCAATTTAAAGCTCTACTGCTTTTACTATCACTTTAGACAACAGGCCTGATGACATACTTTACATTCCCATACTGATGTTTGCCTTTTCATAGGAGCACTGCAGCCTCCACCTGGACCTCTGATCCCCTCAGTCACATGTCCATTCACTCTTCTTAATCGGTCAGAGGACCAATGAGAACTTTTTCACTCGCCCATGATTGCCATGAATGCCGTCATAACCTGAAGTTTATTCAGAGAGCTGACTTGAGAAATGTGTGGGCTGCTGATAACGCTGTTTCCTGTAAAGTCCAGCATCCTAACAACTAAGGTAGGAATGAAATATGTTTGCTCGCTATTTCATGTTGGAAGGAAATAATTCAAAGCAGCAATGTAAGGCAATTTAAAGACCTTTATAAAGGCCTTTAAATTGCCGAAGGAGCCTATCTTTTGATTTTCAAGGACTTTAATAGTGCAATTTGAATGTGGTGCAATGAGAACTGCAAGCTAAGCACAGCCTAATAGTGCAGCAATGAACCATAGATTGCTGCAATCACTGAGCATGAGGCGTTACAACTAATGAACATAATGGCATTAGATTTCCCTCCAACATTCAAATATAAAGGCCCACTTTGCTCCATTCGATTGTCAGAGTGACATTTTATACAGCAGATAATCTTTGGAAGAATCATATTCACCTTATTCATCATATTCTTCAAATTCTTTAAATTCTGTGCTTGATCACGCATTTAATGGAAATGGTAAAATCCGAACAAAATAATATCATGATCAAGTATCTGTTTTATTCTACATGTCACCAAACTTGTAATATCTGTTCTCCTGCAGGCCATCTGCACGCTTTCACATCACAATTACCACAAAGTACATGTAGCTGAAATTTGAGTTTCCTTTTCAGCTCATTTATCCTTGAACAGCTTGGTTTGATAATATAAAGCTGTAATGAACGATGGGATGTTTTATAAACTTAATGGAAAGGTGGCAGGGTACATGACAGCCTTTCCGCATCACCTTGAGCCCCAAAGAAATACAGCAAATGGTGAAATCAAAAGCACTCTGCACATTCCTCAGACACAGGTTGATGATAAAAAATATTTCAGAAATGAGCTGGACTCGAAGGAGAAGAGTTCATGAAGAGTCTTACAGGGGCACACAGCTGTCTGTAGTCAGCAAGTCACTACAAACTAGATGGTCACCAAAGCATCCAGCTCCAGAGGACCTTATTTTGTTTGTTAAATGACACTATTCAAGTCTCAGAGTAAAGACAAAGTGACACCGAGCCAGCAAAATCATTCATTTGAATGATTATTGTGGACCTGTGTTTCTCCTCCTGTAACATTTCAAAATATCTTCAGTGACAAAGGTACATATTTTAGTTTTGATTTATGCATAGAGTTTCATGAAAAAAAATGCATTTCAACTGGATGTTTATTCAACTTCAGTTGGAAAAATGACATCGGTATTCTGACGTTCCCCTTTTCCTTATTTTGTTAGTACAAGACACGGGGCTTGTATTATGTTATGCATGTAAGTCATAATCCAAACACACACAAAAAAAGTATTATTCTGGAAGAAAACATGTTTTCATTAGTGAATGCAAAGTGCATGAAGTCTCATGAAGGCTATATCAACTGATTTGAAGGGCCTTTTGATATGGCAAGAACACTTGAATTTTATTATACTGGGATTTCTCTTGCCAAAAGATCAAAAGAGAAATCTAAAGCAAAATTACTGGCTTTCATCTGGTAGGAACAGCATTCTTATGCCTGCCTTAATAAGAAACTATATTATCAAAGTCTTTGTAAATAACATATGAGCAAATTGAGTTCATAAACTCCATCATGTAAGATCCATTAACAAAAGTAGATCCTCAACATTGCTTGTTTGCTCCCTTACATGCTCCATATGCTTGGTACATTTTCTTTTCTTGTTGGAAATGTTTGCATTTATACATGCATGTTTGACTCAAAGGTGGAGTGTCTACAGCCACATTAGCACTCTATGAGGTTCGAGCTAAATGCTAACATCAGCATGTTGATGTTTAACAGATATGAAATTTACCATGTTTACCATCTTTGTTTGGCATGTTAGCACATACGCATTTGCTAAATGGCACTAAATGCAAAGTACAGCTGAGGCTGATGTAAATGTAATGTTTTGGCAAGTATTTGTTCATAAATTTTGACCTGAAGGTGGCGCTTGATGAAAAGTCAGGGGATCATCAATTTTCTCCAATCAATTTTTCAAGGGACCATGAATGTAAAAGCTTCCTTGAAAATGTGCCAGATAATTATTGAGACTTTTCTCTTAAAACCACAAATGTCAGCCTCTTGGTGATACGATAAAGGAAAATTCACAGTGGTTAGTAGAATTCATCCTCGTGGCCAATGGATGTCGGTATGAGATGTCATGGCAATTTATTCAGTAGTTGTTGAAATATTTCAGTCTGGACCAACATGGTGGATTTTATCTAAGAGTATGAATTGTCTTTAAAATTAAATTTCTCCTATATCATTACAATACACATTGAGATCCAACTGTTCATAAATGAATACTGTCAATTTGATTTGATCACAACTGTGTTTTCCCTCTGCATTGTCCCCTGCAGCTCTGCTATTTGGTTGCCAGGGTCTATTCCCCCAAGCTTTCACTTTTGATGATACAGCAGGGGCACAGTTTATGAGAAAGACACTCTGTGTGTTAGCAGTTTTCATGCCAATCCCCACCATTAACAGCTGTCAGATGGTCCATTACCAAACACATCCCTTGACAGATGGGTTGTTCTGGTAGAGGTCCCTAGCTGGAGTCCATGGGAGGGCGGGGTTGGATATTCAGGACCACTGCAAATCATGATGAATTTTATCCTTCAATGACATAACAAGATCAAAACATGCCCCCCAAAAAATAGAGAGCAAAGACAGCAGAGGTGGTATAACGATTCATCAGAAATACCTTTGATAGTACACTGAAAATGTGTCCCTCCTTTTCTGATCTAATTTGCATTAAGTCGCTCTCTGCTGATGAAGGAATGCTTTTGATATTATCGACTGGTGTGGAAATGAACTTCGAGTTACAAGATGTGGCACAAAAATTGCCAGTAACATTTAAAAAAAAACCTGATTGTAACCTGTAACATAATCTTTCCAGATATACTGTAAAAATTTAAAAAGATCATGCCATTTTTATGGTTTCAAAACAAGACAGTCAACTAGAAAGATGTGCTCCATGCTGTTTACTGAGATAATTGTGCTTTCTTCCATTTCTGCGACTCAAGTGGACAGCTGCTTGCCAGGAGATGATTATTAATGAGCTATACCGTTCAGGACCTGAACAACTGGATTATCCCCACCCGAGTGCTCATATCAGTGCCTGCTACCCTGTCTAGAAGTACAGAGACAGAGAGGAAATTAAGTGAGTTGCTTTCACAATGACTGTCCTGAGCCCATATTTATTAAAAAATTCTTCTGACGCATATAGCCTCTTTGTACAGATCCACATCTGTCTGCATGTTATTAATGTACTGTATGCTTAACTTAGCTATCAGGCAGGTGGGATTACCGTATGTGCACAGTATGTGACGTCATTGAGTTGAATCCTCACTCTCTCTCCCTGCTCATCGATTTCTGAGAGCACTGAAGTTATGCAACCAGGTTCTAGATTTACTGTACCTCTTGCTGTATAAGATTGTTGGTAGTTGCATCCACAGGGTTTTTATGAGAGACAAGAACAGTCCTTTATTTGTCCCATGACCCTCACTCTAATACTATTTCTCATCACTTAGATTTAAATGAGCTCTTATGTCTGTGTTGGCTGCCACTCCAATACAATGGAGACTAAAGGAATTTTGTTTGTGGCGCTCGGAGGACTGAAAAATTAGATTTAAACATGACTAAGAGTCTACAGGTATGCCAACAGCGCTGCAAGAAAGGACAATGGTGCTCTGAGCTAAATGTTAACAACCAACATTGTAATGATGGAAACGCTAACATGCTGATGTTCAGGGCAGCAGTAAAGCTTCCAATTAGACACCATCTCAGTACTGGAGCATGCTAATATTTTCTAATATAGTTAATGGGAATGTCCCTAATTTTAGCATGTATTTGGTGATAAACCAAAGTATCCAAAATATTTTAAATTTAATTTGTTGGTGGTGCTGGATGAAAAGTCAGATAGGTTACTGCATTTAATCTTGAGGGGGACATGAATGTAAGAATTAAACGTCATGTAAACTCATCTAATGATTAGCAGTGATGGTGCTTAAGGAAAGATCCCACCATTAAGGTGCGTGTATAAAATTCTCTGCCAATCCATCCAATAAGTGATCAAATATTTTAGAGGATACATGAAAACTTTGACCTGATAGTGGCGCTAGATGTATTGGGAATCAGGAACGTCATTATGATTCACCCTCTAAACATTGTGAATGTCTGTCATCTGTCATGAAGCCATTCCAGTAGCTACAGACATTTAAGACTGGACCAAAGTGGTGGACTGACGGATGAGCACTGGCATTTCCATTTAAATTTAAAAAAGACTGGGCGTACAGGTGGCTCAGTTGGTAAGAGCGCGCGCCCATGCAGCAGCCTGGGGCTCGAATCCCGGCCCGGGGCCCCCCACTGCATGTCATCCCCCCTCTCTCTTCTAGCCCTCCTGTCCCTCCCTCACTGTCCTATCCACAATCATAATAAAAAGGGGGTAAAACCCACCAAAAAACATAATTACTATGATTATTTTTTTAGTTGTGTATGATATAACCATATCATGACCTGCAATTCTGAATATGACTACTGTTCCAAAGGTAAAAGTATGGAGTTCAAGCATGGTTTGGTAACCAGAACGTGCAACTAAAATGCAGGCTTACCAGAATACCTGAAACTGCTATGAAGATAATTGGGAGGAAAGAATCTAAGCCTGCGCAGAGCCTGTACAAGTAGGCAGTCAGGAAACAAGCAACAAAAATCTCTGCTTACTCACAACATCCAGTCTCCCCTGAATATGAACTTTTGCCATCAGGGATAAGACTCTGTGCACCAAAGTGTAAATCAAACCGCCTGAGGCTTTGATATGTTCCTGCCTCTTTCAAGCTGTTGACCTCTAACTCTAAACGCCAGTGCAATGGAAAAATGTCCAGTGAATACACAAGCATTTTAATTTTTCAGTTTTCAATGTCAAAATTTCCCTTTATGTTTTTGTGATCTTTTATGTGAAGCAATGGACTGCAGGATTGTGTCTGACAGTAAATAAATAAATAAATAAAATAATTCCCCTGAGGAACTAATATGGTTTATTCACTTCTGTGTTATTCTAAAAAAATCTACATAGCCTGGTGCTTTAAAGATGATTTTCACTGAGCCTATCCCAGAGTATAATACATTGCAATAAAGGGAAGAGATGAAATTGTCTATTTATTTGGTCAGTTGTTTCCACCAGGTGTGCCCTATGGATTATAACATGTTGGAGCATCTTGCCAATCTCACGTACAGTAAATCTTAGGGCTAAACATTTGTTTGTGCTGGCCATGGTACCAACTGGCTGCATCCTTAGTAAAGTGGGAATTAAGCTGCCAGAATGTTTACACAGTATATTGCCTGTCTTTACATGTATTTGCTCATCATTTTGCTTTCCTATATTAGATATTACATTAGCACAAGACAACCATGGAGGAGGAGGAGAGCTAATGTGCTACCTGCCACATCAGACTGAAATGTTCCTCTTTGGGAAACTTCACACGACACTTACTAACATCAGATGGTGAGGCATAGACATAAAAAAGCTGTTCAATCTTGCTTCCAGTCTTTGATTTGTTAGCAACACCCACACAATCCTTTTTGAGGTGTCTGTTCTTGTTAATCAATTGTCATAGAGCTCATTGCTTCCATCCAGTGCCATTTAGCAGTCATCTCTGAAATCTCAGAAGCTACCACCTCAAAACATTCATTCATTTTTATATACCTGCTTATCCTGAGCACACAAGGTTGCAGGGCTGCTGGAGCTTACCTCAGCTATCATTGGGTGAGAGGTGGGGTGCACCTTGAACCAGATGCCAGTCAGTTGCAGGGCTGACATTGAAGGACAGACAACCAAAGAGTCACCAGTTAATCTGTATGTCTTTGGATTGTGGGAGGAAGCTGGAGTACCCAGAGAAAACCCATGCAGGCACAGGGAGAACATGCAAACTCCACACAGAAGCGCCTGTCTCAACTGGGGATTGAACCCAAAACGCTCTCGCTGTGAGGCGACAGTGCAAACATTTTTAATATCACACTTTAAGCTGAATGACATTTCACTGACTCCTGACTAAATGGATGGCACTGCTTTAGAAGATCGTTTAAAGTTAAATCCACCCAGCCTGTGGATTATTCGTGTAGCTCAAGATGTTGTCACCGTAATTAACAGAGGGAAATCACCTGGGAGGCTGGGTCTGTGTCATTTATGAAAAGCTAAACACATCAGGAGGACTGTATGAATGGTTCTATATGTTAAAAAAATCAATGTGGAAACCTTTTCATCCTTGTTTATCTTCAGTCAGAGGTGGTGTGTGTAAGAAGTGTTTTTGATGGATTTGATGGCTTTAGACTGAACACTCAGAGAGTAGGTGCAGATAATTATAACCCACAAAGTCAGTGGCAGATCTGAGCACAACTTGAAAGGACAAGATTAATGATATATATACCATATATACAATGTCTTAAACTTCACTTTCTCTGACATGAAAATATAAAAATAAATCTTACATTTCTACTGCAGAAAATTTCTGTCCTTGATTTTCTAATTTCTCAGTGGGTTGTATGATCCAAATAAACATATTATTTCAGTCATAAATCATTCCTTATAGTCAATGACTTGCTACGACAATTAGTCTAAGGCTATAACAGCAAGAATGTGATAGACATTCTTCCAAGAATGATCTCTCAAGAATGATCTCTTTGTGATAAACGCCTGCTACGAACCCGACCACACAGACAAGCTAGTCCGTCCCTGTTTTCATCAATGTATCTGCCTTAACACGGAGGGAGACACACAAGGGGACTAGGAGGGATTAAATACCGGCTGTGGTCTCGGCCATGCTGATCTTCACTGCCAAACACCCTGCTGTCCAGTGGTTAGATAATAAACTGGACGACGTCCACGGCCCCATCAGTTTCCAATGGGATATCAGGAACTGTAATGTAATTTTTTCATAGAAACTTGGACTACCAGGCAGCAGACCGGCATCAACCTTCCTGCCGTGTTGGACTGGGTGATGATGTGGCCCTGCTTTGGCCTCCTCCTCATGCTGATGCTGGTAAAACAAGAGAGAAGTGCCACCCGCGATTCTTCTCCATCATGAAGCTTTGAGGCAGTTTGAAAACTTCACCTGCTGGGTGGAACTCAACAGGCCACCTGACGTCAAAGGCCACGCCAGGACCATCATCAACAGCAGCTGGCTGGTGTTTTGTCCCTGCTGTGGTCAAGAAGAAGATGAAGCATACAGGCTACCAGCTCTGAGGGGCTCAGGAAGAGCTTCTTCCCTCAGGCCACTGGTATTGTAAAGGATGATGCCTAAAATAGCCCTCATTTCTATCTTTACTCTTACTCCATGCTACATAGACATGGCTCAGAATTAGAGCAAAATAATAATATAAAACAAAAAATAGTATAGTAACAAATGTATACGTATATAATAAGAAGCTGTTGGAATAAAATATAATTACAATAAAAGTAAGATTACTAAAATAATTAAACCTGTATAGAAAAATAAAATACTAATACACATGATACTGGAGTTATTGGCAATGGTATTGAAACAAGAGATAAAAGGTAATATTGCACATGACACCGATGAAAAGTCAAATGACAAAAAGTCTGCCAACAGGCTGC
>JAOXYL010000052.1:14327368-14359737 GCA_028564955.1 Terapon puta
CACACACACACACACACACACACACACCTTCTAAGACCTCTTCATCATGTTGTCCTCATTGTGTCCTTGTTCTGCACCATGCTGAATATATTTGCAGGTCGTGTCTTTTGAATTTCATGTCCTACGTTTTCAAGAGACAATTCTACATAATTTTCATGTTTTTATTCATGTTATATGACCTAAAGTGGTTCTACAGCTCATCCAAAGTACTATACATTGATGCATGAGGCTGACTTATGAAGGCCATGGATTTTTAAAAAGGGAATTTTTTACATCTGTGTGATCAGTGTGAGTATCCACAGTGTAGTTGGCCTCATTTATTCAGTCTCTGTGGAGAGAACTTAAGTTAGAGTCATACTCACCTGGAGAATATTTTAACAACAGCGACCTGTTTATCTTCCTGTGATACGTTCTCACATAATATGGTTAGTTCAGCTTCCCATTCAAAGAATATTACTGTAACACTTGGTATAACATGATCTGTGTAGGAAATGGATCATAGGTAAGAAAGAATATAACACAATTCATTCTTGTACCCTTTAAATATGACACTATATAGATGTCTGTATGGACAAGTCCTATTGATTTAAAAAAGACACATTGTTAGACAAAATACTGCAAAAAATCTAACAGGAATGGTTGGAAAATAAAAAATCAGTTAAGAGTGCTTAATTAATGTTTGAATCGAGCAATCAGGTCAGAGCATATTTTTTTGATAAAATAGATCAATTCTGGGCAAAGCCCTGCACAGAAATGGGTGAGGATGAAACATCTAGTTTAAGGTGACTGACTCAATCTGTTAGTGTTTACTTTATAGCTGTTGAGTCCAAACACTTGTCAGATTTAATAATTCATGCCCTGCTGTTCATGATGTGTTTTTGTCAGCCATATAGTGTGACAACTTGTACTTTTATTCAGATTTTGATAGAAATCTGATGACTTTAGGTTAGAAACGCATCACGCTTAAAAAAAAAAAAGTTACAAACATTTTCAGGGGGAGTCACGATCAAAGATGGTTGACACACAGGTGTGTTTAGAAAATTGTACGTTCTCCTGCAGCTGATAAAGAAATCCTGTGTGGGATTAGTTGTGTGCTGTTTTGACATTGTAAGCATTAAATATTATGTGGACAATATTGTTTAACAAATGGCATATGTGTTGTGATTGGTATATTTTGATAGTGGCTCCATTGCTGTGTAGCTGTGTGAGATTGAATCAGCTAATTTACCTTGACTTTCAATAACTAATTCATTGGTGTCATGCCTATTAGCTCTATATTGCTGCTAGCTGCCTCTTCGGTGTTATTAATTCATGCATACATATTATGTCAAGGGCCTAAACTATTTTTTATGCAGAATTACTTAAACCTGTCAGGTTTTGTTCCCATAAACGCAATTCAGTATTATTTTACAAAATGGTACGCAGTGCCCTTTACACGTCAAATGCAGGATAATAAAACAAGTAAAAGCAAAAATAAATAAACATTAAAACAAAGGAACAAAAGAGTTAAGAAATGATGAATGAGTCACAAACCTTTTTGTGTCTTTGTTCACAGGAAGGAGTAGAGGTGAGGGTGGCGAGAATCTTCAACACATTTGGCTCCCGGATGCACATGAACGACGGACGTGTTGTCAGCAACTTCATCCTGCAGGCTCTCCAGGGAGAACCTCTTACCGTATGTTATTTAATCTTTCTGCTGATTTCTGAGTGTGTTCACCTCAATTATTTGGTTTTTGAAAACCTTTAATTAAGCTGTTCCTTTCAGACGATTACACACACTGAATTAGCCTCAGAGAGATAACGAATGATTACTATTGTTCTTTTATCTTAAATTATATAAAAGCAAATAAAAAAAACCCAGTCTCACAATTTTAACTTAGAAATCAGACAACTCAGTGTTTCTAGTCTGGATTCAGGTCTTTTGAATAGTTTTGTGAATTATTTTATATATATGTTAATAGCTGTTGGACATGACAGGTTTTAAGATTTTTTAAGTATGCTGGGTAGAAATGGATTTTATAACATATAACACATACTCACCATCACAGATGATATTTTTCTCTGTTATTTTTCTAGGTGTATGGTACTGGTTCCCAAACAAGAGCCTTTCAGTATGTCAGGTAAGATTGCTAAGATTGTTATTGTGTTTATTCTTCTAATCTCTATATATTATATAAGCTATACTCAAGATATCATTTATAATAATGGTAATATAATATATCGTGCTGATTAAATTACATAAATGATAACAATGGAAACATTGAGTGTATTGTTGGTTGCTACTTTTTTTTCTAATTAAACAAATTCTGTTAAATGAAATTTTGACATTACACAGAAAAAACACATTTTTAATTAACTGTTTAATGTATAGCAAAGCTTTCTGTGGATTGTGATGCTTTTATAGAATTGGATAAGATGGGAGAGTACTGCCTTAAATTGGACTTTGAAGTTTATTATTAATACCAACATTTGCACGTTTTTCTGCCCTGAAGTGCAGAAATATGTGTGTGTGTGTGGCAAGCTAAAGGAGAGTTTATTGGTTTGCGTGCAGGTGATAATGAGATTAATTTGATCAGTTTGTAGAAGAGAGATCAGACACACAGAGCATCTGAAGCTCCCCTTTCTCTTCAAAGCATCCACCTGATGCCCTGTTTGACTTTGGCGTTGTGTAAACAGTAAAAAGCCAAGGTCTTCGGGTAAAGGTCTTTAGGTAAACTGTCCTTAAAGTGAAACTAAGAATACCTGAAATGATAAGCTCACATGGCGTCCTTCTTTGCTAACTAACACCTTATAATAAAGATACTAAAGCTTCCCCATATATGCTCTTTCACATTTCAGTGATCAAGGTAATATAATTTGATTACATGCAGTGTGAAAAGAAATCTCTGCAAGGTAATTACAACCAAAATATGAGAGATACATATCCAAGTGACCTTTCAGCAGCTAATCCTCCGAGCAGCTGAAAGGACAGCAGCCAAGCAAACTGACTTCAGTTTTTTGTGTACCAGATTTGACACTTTTCCAGTTGCATTTTAATATTGTTCTTGAAGTTCTTATTGCAGTATTCCGCATTGGTTCAAAGTCAAACTGCACTTACCTCTAAAAAAGAAAAAACTCCTCCATATTATTTAAATATAAAAAAATGAAACAAAGCGTGGCTATGCAGGAAACTGAGCCAAAGCACACTAAACCCATAAATGTTTTTTTTTTTTTTTATAGGCAAAGGCAAAAAATTTGGTGTTGGAGTTATGGTTCTCTTTTCTGCTTTTCAATGGTGATTCAGAAAGACTGATTTACATTTACTTAAATATTAAGATATAACCAACAAGATTAAACAAAACCATCATTGTAGATGAAAATTGATTTAATTTCTCTTTACCTCTGTAGCGGCTACTTGAGCTAGAATCAGCCGCTGAGAGGCTGAAGTCAGGCACATTGATGGTTGTCTGGCATGCTTTCAAATAGAGGATTCACTGAGATAAAGAAGTATAACATAGTTTATTAAAGAAATATATACCAAAATATGATATTGTGCACAAAATATAAAAGTAATCAGCAAAATACATAATGAATTCAGTGAAGGGTCTTAATTTAAGCCCAGAGAAATACAGGCTCATTGAGATGATGCTACGGGCAAATTGAAACCTTAATTGAGAGTCTAAACAAATCCTGATCCGTGCATAAGATAACTTACTGTATGTGAGCTGAAAGAGAAATAAAGCAGAGATAATAATGTTCTTCATCATATCTGAACTGTTAAAGGTATAATTATAAATGTATGAAATGATAGTCGCAAAAATCATGAACATCAGACCAGTAATTCAGAAGTGGGCGTCGTCGTAGAGGTGTGAGGAGAACATACCAGACTGTCTGTAAATTACCTTGAAAAGAAGAGGATGTGCTGTTTTTTTTTTTTTTTTTTAAACAAAACATAAGGTTGCACGGGTATAGTGTTTTCAATGTTCATGTTGAATGACATTACACATTACAAGATGAATTGTGTGAATTGCAGGAAATGTTTTGTGCTATACAGCGAGAGACAGAGAAAAAGAGAGAAGAATCAAAGATGGACAAATAGAACAAGACGGAAAGATTCACAAAAGTAAATATTTTATAGATACTGGCTAAAGAGAGTAATGACAAAGTTTGTGTTCTATCAAAGTTTACGAGCATCACCCTATTCTCGCTCCCCTACAAGCCACAAGTGTCAACATTCAATGAGTTTGTTTCTTGGCGAACATGGTGAAGATCCATCTTCTTCAACCATCTTCCCCGCTGAGGTACCTAAATGAGTTGCTAAGAATTTGCTATTGTTTAAATTTTGTAAAAATGTTACCTTAAAAGCGAAATATGTAGGAAGGCCAGATTAACAAAAGAAATAGAAGGCGTCTGTGGCACACACTCCTACATTTCTACACTAACCAGAGGCTGATGAATTCTTCAGTTCAGACTACTTTTGTCCTGCGTCTTCTTAAAAGCTTACAAAAAAAACCCAGAAGCTGTGGGAGTTTTAACGTACCACCAACACAGTTTCTAGTTTGAAAAAAACTCCCAGCATGATTTCCCAGCAAATTTGCAGCATGTAGTCTTAGCTTCTAGTTGCACTTTACAGAGCACCAGAGCAGGAAAAGGAGCAGAGACAGGTCCCACACTTACACTATTTGAGGAAATGTTAAAAAATGCATTGCAGCAAGTTCCTCTGCTGCTACAGCCCTTCACTACATGAATAATAGATTGAATGTTGGGACCCTCACATTTCTCCTCATTGTCTTTTATTCAGAGATGATAAGGTATTTTATGTCTTTAAATACATGTGTTCACTTCACTGTCTATATAAGGTTCCATGTACTGTCTATGTGCTATCCCTCAGTTTGTCTTCGAAATTTTGTGCCAATTTTATGAAAGAATCTCACGCTAGTTTACGATTCTGCAAAATAGTCTTAACAGTTTTTTTTTTTACCCCACTTCTGTAGAGCAGCTGTTCTGCCAATTTGAGTATTACTCAGAGTAGGAGTAATAATACAACAGGAAAAACGTCATAAGACAGTAACTTTTTTTCATGCTGGCCTTCATTCTTTTACATTCCTTCCATTTAATAGAAGAATGAATGCTGTGTATGTTTACTATTATTGGTCAATGACATTGAAAAACGAGATACATTGAAAAGATGTGTTTACACGTTTTCGCTCAGGCTTTTTCAAGCTAATCTGATGGAAATGTTGAAAGTGGTAAAAACATCTGTGGTAAAGGTGACCTTTACCTGTACCTGTAGCTCCTTGCCATGTAGCAGGTTGTAAATGTTTTATGAGGAATGAAAGACCTCAGGGAGACTGGATATTGGTTTGGTGAGAAAATCTGAATGTAAACAGATTTTGTTGACAAGAATACTCTACTGCACACCTTCAATGACTAGTCTGCAGTTTGCAAAATGGATTAATTAAGTTTCTTATAAATCATCTGAAGATACCAGACATTAGAATTTATAGAACTGATGTGCAACAATCATAACAATATTTAAAGGTGAAACCCATCATCTTTACCTCATTCCTGCTCTTGGATACATGTGCATTAAAATTCAGACATTTGCCTGTAATCACCTTATTTTGTACATTTACAATGTCCCAAAAGTTCATGCCCCACAGAAAAAGTCAACTCAGATTGGGATTATTAAACAGAATGTGTTTATTCAAAAGCCAGTCTATCCCCTCCGCATCTTAACTACTCCCCTCACCCTGTCGGGCATAGGATGCCCCAAGTTCTTTGGAACAGAAGGCTCAATGTTGCCCCACTCCCACACAGCCCCCGCACTGAGCTGCTTCGGGGTGGTAGGGGGTGGGCTGTGGAATACCTGACTGTTCAGGATACCCCAGCAGTTCTTGATCGGGTTGAGGTCCAGAGAGTTGGGTGGCCATTTGTCTTCACCACTGCTGAGTTGTACGAGCAGCATGTGCTGAGGTTATTATTTTTAGGGTTATGGTCACATATTTCTTTGCAAAGCCAGCCGTGCCTCCTTTTGCATTTTGGTAAGGCGAGGAATCCGCTGTCATCTGTATGCGCTGAGACCCATTTTCTCAGTGAGAAAACGATGGATGGTACTCTTGGAGACTGTTTCCCCAAGATTCTTCGGTCTTCAACTGAGTCTTCAGCAGGATTAGTGTCTCTTTCCCTTAGCTCAGAACTGAGGGGTGACCTGCACTGGCTTGTCTTCAAGGGAGTCTCTGCCACCACCTCTTCACCCATTGTACGATTCTGCCAAGGTCCTGAGTCCTGCAAGTTTTCCCTCCCCTGCACAAAGCAATTGCTTGAGCATTTCCAACTACATTGTACAACTCAGGTGATTTGGAGGAATACAGGAAGTCCAGGTATGTGCTCCGTAGAGTCATCTGCAGCACAAAGAGACAAGTTGAGTCTCACTACAATGACTCCAACACCAGGAGAAATCAATCTCATTAATGTGGTCAGAAACCAAAAGTGACACCTGCGCTGGCCAGGAGGATAGTGAGAAAGGTGAAAAAGAATCCAAACATCACCACCAAGGCCATCCAGGAGAATCTGGGCCTTGCTGGTGGCAACATCTGAAGGCAGACAGTCCAACGGACACTGACCACTGCTGGGTTCCACAGGCACAGACCAAGGAGGACGCCACTTCTCCAGATAAGGCACACAAAAGCCCCCTTGACCTTTGCAAATGCTCATGTGAACGAAAAAGAAGACTTTTGGTCGTCTCTTTTATGGTCAGATGAAACAAAAATTGAATTGTTTGGGCACAATGATGTATCCTTCATTTGGTGAAAAAAAGGAGAAGACTTCAACCCTAAGAACACCATCCCCACAAACATGGTGGGCAGAACCTAATTCTTTGGGGGGGGGGGGGGGGGTTTAGCCAATGGACCAGGGAACCTAATCACGGTAAACAGCACCATGAAAGAAGAGGAATACATAAATTTTCAGGTAGCCTGCAGAGAAACTTGGCTTTGTGCACCACCGGACATTTCAGCATGACATAGACCCAGAACACAGAACACAGTCCTGACTTGAATCCAATTGAGAATCTGTGGAAGGAGCTAAGGATCAGGGTGATGGCAAGAAGATCCTCCAACCTGGAAGAGTTGGAGCTCATTGCAAAAATTGAATGGGCCAAAATGTCATTGGAGAAATGCACAAAGCTGCATTTGATTGCTGTAATACCCAATAAAAGCTTTTTATATTGATTATTGAGAGGAATATGTATAGTTTTGGACCTGACATTTTTTGTTCAAATTTTTTTTCCGATAATCGTCATGTCTTTAAAAAAAAAAAGGACTTTATTAACATTATTGTTATTTTATATTTTTATTTGTATCTATTTTTTTTCTTGTTGAGTGTCTCTATTGTTGCTAGTATTTTTTTTAACATTGTTTGGGCAGAATTTAATGCAATTATTGCTGATGTAAATTGTACAGGCCCCAGGCTCTGAAAGTGCAGCTTCTCCAGATTTTTGTTTGGCCATTGTGGCAACACCGCTAAAAAGGTTCTCTCGTGACACACTTCATGGTCAACCAAAACATTTATAGGCCTACCACAAGCAGATGAACTAATTAAACAACCTCACAACACCTGACTGACCATTTTGGAGACGAACCGACAAAAATTGCTGGGGGTGCATGAAGGTGCCAGAGTGGACCACTTTATAGTTTTGAATGGTCCTTTATGCCTTTATTGTGTAGCAAGTCATCTTGACAAACAAAGTGTTATTTTCTATGAAGTATTTTCAAATAGTGCAAATTGCAAAATTGAGTTTAATTACTCCCCAGTAATGCAACAATGTGGGGAGATCAAATCAGTTGAGGGTTTAATAATTTAATTATCCTTCTTTTGGGGCCCAAACTATTTCAGATGTGAATAATATGTTTGGCTTTCTGGGTTATGCTGTTTTTATCCATGTTGAATTAGTATAATATGAGAAAAGAAGCAAATATGATTAGTCTAATATAGCAGCCCTGCAATAAATCCTGTCTTTGAGAGTCAGTTTTTGTTAAAACATTTCATAAAGAGGTGTTGGTGCAGCTCTGTTGTAATCTTTGAGGCTATAGTTTGTGGTGCTGCTGAAGTTGCTTTATACTAACAGATGTTTTGAATATGTAGACAAAACTCATTGATGTAAATGGGACAAACCAAAGACCCCTCTCAGTGGTTCATGTATATATGCATGAATGCAAATTTGACATTTGGGAGAAAGCAGAGCTAACTGATGTGGATGTGGTGTAATGTTCAGGATTAGATTTTTTAATAAGAACCTGAATCCACGATGCCCAGACCTGCTGTAGGTGAGGTAGCTCATAGCATCATTATTTTTCTTTGCATGTGCCTTCTAATGTCAAGGACTAATGCATATTGACAGAATTGCACTAATGAATTGTGCGTGTGTGCATCTGTTTGTGCATCTATGGGAAACATTGTACAAAAGCTGGGAATACAAGGCAAGATGGAGATTTTTAATTAGGCTCTATTTTGATTTCTTCTCATAATTACACAGCATATGTATTTTCAGTAATTTGTGAATTTGTTGTAGAAGTGAAGGTCTAAAATCAGAATTATGAAAATAATATAAATTGAGATTTTATGTTTGTTTTAGTGTTTTTGCTTCTTTTTTTTTGCAGCATGACTCTAGTGGCAAATGTCTGTCTGTCAGTCCACCACTTTGGTTTCAATCAATTCAATCAATTACAATAACATATACTTCCTTAATGTCTGCATTTTCAGTTTGCCACTTTGTATGTATATAATCACTAGTATGTGATTATACTAGTGATTATACCTCTAAGCAGCACTGTACTTCAGGATAGTCACCAGTGTGGCAGCAGAGTCTCTGACCTGTTTGAATCTTTTGTAGTATTGATTAAACTTGTGTGCACTCTTAGTTCTGGCTTATTAGCATTACTGATGTGGGCACCATGATTTTAAAAAATGCATTTAAAACTCTTTAAAGACGACATTCTTTCTAATGAGGATCACTGACAAAAGACTTAAGAGTATTTATAATGTTATGCATGATGTGCACAAAGGAGAAGGGAGAAATGAGGAGAGTAAATGTTTCACTTGGTCTTGGAACCTTTTGTGCAGCTATCCATAATTATTAGTATCATGTGCTAAAAAGGAAAAGCAATATTGATTCAAATGTGGGTATAATTGTGTCAGATGAAACATTAATATTTTGTTACCTGTAGAGTACACATTGGTCTTATGAACACATCTCTGACTGAAGAGGTCATGTTCATGCAGTGTCCCTTGTACAAATCAAAGCTGAGTGGAATTTGAAAAGCCAGAACCCACTTTAATGTCTGCACTTGTCTTCTCATTTGTTCTCCAGTGATCTGGTGAATGGCCTGGTTCTGCTGATGAACAGTAACATCAGCAGCCCAGTCAACCTGGTGAGTTCATTGCACCCAGCTGCATTTTATACTTTACCAGTGAGTCATTTTAGCTATCTGTCTCCTGTTGACATGGATGTGATCAAAGTTTATGAAATCTGTTTTCAGGGAAACCCAGAGGAGCACACCATATTGGAGTTTGCTCGTCTCATCAAAAGTCTTGTTGGTAAGACACAAGACTGATTAATATATCTGTCCTTCTGTGTGTCAGTAAACCCTTGTTCTTTTCCCAATGTCCTTCTCCCACTGTACTTTTTTTGTCATGCTGGTCCTAGCATGATATTTCTCAATGCAGTTATATCATTAGACCATATCTTACAGTCATTTCATTTTATACACAATCTTTGCACTCCGCCATTCACTGTGATAGAGAGCAGCAATGACTGCAAGAACATTTTGCAAAGAAAATGGCTTTTTTATAGGGCAAGATATACATTTGTACTGCAGCACTAAAGATTAAAGAGCCTTTTTCAATTTTCTCTGTCTTGTGACATCAGAAACATGCTGGGGGAAAAAAACACACCATGTCTAATTTTGTATCGCCATAGCCAGTTGAGTTTCCTCACCTACGCATGAAGCCAACACAGCATTGTGACACAGCAGTATTGAAGGGTCTTGACTCATGTCTCTTGCCAAAGTGTTAACCCCATGTGATTATCAGTAAAACCAGTATCTACTTGATTGCCCATGCTCATCCTCTCACACTACAGTGAGCCGAAGTCAGATCCAGTTTCTTCCTGAGGCGCAGGACGACCCACAGAGGAGAAGACCCGACATCCGAAAAGCCAAGATGATGCTCGGCTGGGAGCCAGTGGTACGTGTGACACATGACGGACTCGGCAAGGCCGTTTCTACACTTTAGCATAGACTACACACCTACTTTATGACCAGCCATTTACAACAGAAGATCAGTTTCTCATCCATAGAACGATCATTGGAGGTCTCTCTTTCTCTGACTGTTCATAAATATCGCATTGTAGATTCACAGTGACTGAGATGTGTAACAGTTTGTTGTTGCGTAGTAATAATTATCTCTGTATGATATATTAGTGCTTATGTCCAGTTATCTTTTTATAATCAATATTTTCTATCTTCCATTGTTATTTCCAATTTATGAGGAACACACAATCAGTTCAATTGTGTTTGGAGAGCAGTCTCCATCACTTGCTCATAATAAAGAGGTGGGGCTACATGGCTGACATATTAATTGATCAGTGTATCAATATATTAAGAAGTAACTGTAATACGTAGTAACAAATTATGTTTACACCCAGTGGCACTACCTTTATGTTGAATGTGTTGTGTCTGGTTTTGACAGGTGCCGCTTGAGGAAGGATTGAACAAAACGATCCAGTACTTCAGCAGGGAACTCGAGCACCAGGCCAACAACCAGTACATCCCCAAACCTAAAGCCGCCCGCATGAAGAAAGGAAGACCCAGACACAACTGAGGTCGGGCTTCCCGCCACAGACTCCCCCAAAACACAGAAGGATGCTCAGAGGACCTTTGAAGAACAAGTCTCTGAAATATACTTTTGAGTACAGCACTCTGGGACATGTTGTCTTTCTTAAGAAGTGAAGGGAAACATTCTCTTAAAAGTCTCTCTAAAAAAAGATGGTGTTCCCTTGCGTTGGAGCTGCAGCTGCACTGTGTGGTAAGGGTCTTCTTTCCTGGAGCTTGCGTGTTGGATGGACAATAATCAATACATATTTGTGGCAAGAAATCTGAAACCCAGCCTACCTTTTTTTTTTTTTTTGGTGAATTTGTGCTTTTGCTATTTAAATTACAGATGTGAGGATATTGCAAACAGCTCGTACTGTGCATCAGTGCTTCGTGTTTATTTTATCCGTTTTCACGGTGTTTTGAGCTGCCTGACTTTGTTTTTCCACTGGATGTTTTGTCTTATCAGTGGTGTGCCAACACTCTGCAGGGTTTGGCAAATCTTCTTGAAAGACTGTTAAAGCATCATGTCGTGTTTGTAAGGACACCGTACTGTTTACTTTGTGAAATCTTACGTCAGGATGTGCATTATCATTTTCAGATGAAGATGCTATTTTAATAAAAATGTTTCCAATATTTTGTGTATGATGTGATTAGGGAAGGTAATTGTGAGTGTGTTTGTGTGCGAGAGAGAGATGTTTCTACAGTTGTTTGCTTGCTTGCGAAGCCACGTCTGTATTTACAATGATGTAGTGATAAGAAAAGAGCCAAAACACAAGTTCTCTGTGTTATTTCCATTTTTATAACCAATATGTTTGGATACAGAGAAACAGTTGAAAGTGGGTTATACTGGTGGGTTTAACCAATGAAAACCAAGAAGCCAGAGCAGCTTTGGAGGTCTTGGATGTTGACAGCTGCATTGTTAATCTAACCGTGGGATGGCAAATCAAACTCTATGACCGTTGACCGAAGCAGTTTCCTCTGTTTGTTTGTGACTGGAGTTAATAGTAGTCATAGTTGACGTTAGCTCCGTGTCGGTAAGAAGTGGGGTCACGCGGGCCGATTGGGGCGTTTTCATCATAGTGGTGCTGACGACCTTGATCACTGGAGCGAGCGTGGTCCATCCAGTATGACAGATCAGTTTCCAGCCTCTGGTGAGGGAAAGAGAAAAAAGAAAACACCAATGCAAATCGTTAGGAAGCTCTGCCTCGACAAATCTCAAGCTAATAGTCTCAGTGGACACCTTATCAGCTGCGTCTGTCAGCAGGCACAGGTGTGGCAAACAGACGTGCATGAAAGACAAATGTTGAAAAGGCCAATGCTTTCACAGCTTTGGCCTTTTAAGGAAGCAACATCAAATGGCATACACACAAACTGTCATGGATCGGGCTGTCTGAGAAACACTGCAACAGCAGTTGAACCAAAAATGCTTTCAGCTGTCAAAAATAGTGGCGGTAGGGGGTTATTTCATGCACTCTGCTCCTTTTTTGTGTTTTTATCTCCTTATTATGTCATCATCTCTCCATCCATCACCGTCCGTGGTGAATTCCACATGGCAGTCATTGACCTGGAAAAAAAATACGAAACTGGCTCTGTAAGTGTAGTTATATTTGTATGTGAAAGAGGGAATTCATGTATTGTCATGTACTGAGTCTGTATTTATTCATTCAGTCAGACAGCAACGTTGTCAGGATAACTGTGCCTTTTGAAATGACTGTCTTTTAAACATCACACCACCTTTGTCACTCCATATTTCCCACCCCCCCCTCCCATGCATCTGTGATATAAAAGGATCCAGATAACTTACATTTATGCTGTGTGTTTTATGTGTTTGTGTTTCTCTTTTTTTTTTGTTTTTACTGCATGGTCTACTTTTAAAACAGGTTCACGCCCCCATTTCTCAGTAAGATGAAGACGTTCTTAACTAAAGTTGTGGGCAAAAATTGAATCTGCTTCATCAGACTGTGTGGGTGTGATTTAATCAGATGTGATTGACAGGGGCCTGTCAGCATCAACAAACAACCCGACAAGTGTCAACAAATTTAGATTTAAGTATTGCTAATTGGTACATAAAAGAAGGTGACAAACTGAGCCCCACCTGCTCCGATCCAGCGAGGACAGCACAGAGGAAAGAGACGTGAAGTAACAAAATGTCTGTCAGGAGAATAGATTGTGTCTTTTTGGATCAGACTGCTCATGATAAGAAGCTGTCTGAAAAATATATTTTTATGGGACCTGCCTTAATTTTAAAACACAATGTTGCACCATATGACTTAAGATCTCACTGAAGGTTACCCCCACTGAATTTTCATGTTGGTATCAACTTACAATAAACAGCCGCTCAGCCAGTAAAAAGGTGTTGTCTGTGGCTCTGGAGAAATTAGATGAGAAGATGGACATACGGAAACATTACAAACTAGGGACGTGGTCAAACAAAAGACAGGCACATTAAGAGTAAAGGAGCTTGACCAAAACTACAAGCATGGGCCAACATGACTACCGCCTGTGATGTCTACAGCGAGGACGTATGACAACAACCTCCATCTCAACATCAACAGAAGAGGTCACCTGGACTACAGAAAGTGACAAGGAGAAGGACACGCCCCCTCTCCATCAGTGAGATCACAGGTTAGTGTCTGTGGGCTGAACTCAACACAAAAATGGCCACGCAACGACTCTTCTTCCTCCGCAGGCTGCAGTCTGGACAAGTCACAGAGTATCCTCAAGTCCATGATGAGACTCAGGAAGAGAGAACTTCCTGAGTTTTTTGTTATATGGATCATTTTTTTGTTTCCAGACTCTCTGTTATGTTCGCAGCATCACTGGAGATTGATTCCTGCAACCCAACCCACCTGCTCATCAAAGCCCATGTACATAAACTGCATGATCCACTGCTGTACGTCTGGTCTGCTGCGATCCCAAACGTTCCTCTTGGTCCTGCTCAGTTTTGCCAGGAACTCTCGAGCCTTGGAGGAGGGGACAGCGATGGAGGACTTAGAGGGGGCAGTACCAGCTCCTGCCACTGGATGGAAGCACAATAGGGCAAAAGAATGAGAGGGCTCTTTCATGACACCTTTGGCTGGCGATTATCATTGTGTCAGCAAGTGTGATAATAATGTTGAGAAAGACGTTACCATCTCTTTTGAGTAAGATCATGTACAAGCTGCTGTCACTGGACACATCTGTTCAGGAGAGTTGACAGAAAGCTAATGACCATGCAGGATATACGTTAAACTGTAGATGAATAATAGAACACAAGTGAAACAGCTGCCATTTAACACTCCCACACATACTAGTATAGAAGATTGTAAGATGTTTTGAGTTCACTCACACTGATAACCCAAACCCCTAGCCTCATTTTTTTGTCAGCTACATCAAAGGGGCTTTTTCTGCTTGCTCTGCAACAGATTTTCTGATTAACTCCAGTAGTTTTACATTTTTCACTTTTTTTCCTTTTCAGTTAACTAACTCAGGTTCATGGATGAGTTTGTTCTCACTTATCATTATGGATGCAAGCGTCAAAGTGGAGCGTTGAGCGTGGTTAAAGGAGAAGTTGCTAACACACATCCAATAAAACGAGTTAGAGGCCAATTTCCATGTAAATGTATTTGCTACAGCGACCTCCTTCCTGCTGCTGCTCTCGCCCACTGAAGCAATGAAGCCGTACTGCCTGTGGCAAGTGTTCACATAAACATAGTGTGCACTAATGAGGTATCTTGTACCTCGCTGTGCACAGCCAGTTCGGTCAGATGACCTTTTCCAATACTTGTAGAGGAAATTGACTGCTCTCTCAGAGTGCTGAGGTCCCTCCCTACATCTGGGCCACGTTTCCTTTAGTCTCAGGGGGTTTAATTCCACTATTTCACAGAAAAAAAAAAAAACATAAAACGGAAGATTTTCCCAAGCTGAGCCCACTGTTGACAAATCCAGTCCACATCTTAGGGTGGATTCTGTCTTGGCTTAAGCATTTGCGCTGTGTTTGGGGGCAGGGGGAGGATGCAGTTGGAGAAAATGGTTTGCATGTGAGTTTTTTTTTTTCTTTTCCAGTTTGGGTTTCAGATCATCTATGGAAAAAAGATTCCTGCAGAATTACTTACTTGCTTACAAAAGCAGGCTGTGCTCGACATGTACACTATTAATCATTTTTATCTTCTGCATCCATCATTAGTGCCTTAATCAGCTTATCAGTGCATTTAAATGCATACAATACATGCGATTTACAAACAGTAACAGAATAAAATGGTCATGGTAAAAGATGAAATCAAACAAAAGCTACAGAGGGAGAAAACACTGTAAAGGCTGAAGGACTTTGGCTTTAGGGATCACAGTGTGGGTCGGTGGTCCACATTAAAATATGTGCGGATTGCCGTAAAGTTTTGCACAAACATTTATGGTGCTCAGACAATTCTTCCTACTTTGGTGATCTCCTGACTTTCCCCCAAGCACCACCGCGAGGTTCATATGTGTGGTTCTGAGCGGGTTCTCTCAACAAGCATTTGATGGATTGTTGTGAAATTAGGTTCAGAGATTCATGTTCCCCTCAGGATGAGCTGTAATAACTGTGGTGATCTCTGACCTGAACGCATATTTTCTCTTGACTGTATTTTCATTATACCTGCCAATGTTTCTGAAGATATATTAGTGACTGAAAGAGATGACACAGTGAAAAAAGAAAATCTTCATCATTTTTATAAAGGGTGAAACTTAAACGTTCTCTCAAAAGATTTTCACACACTCTGACATGCACTGATTCATCTGTTCAACTGTTGGTGCTTGTATGAAATAAATGCCACAAGGCCAGATGGCGAAAGGGAGACTGATGTGGGCTTAAATGTCATACATTTTGAAAGCATATCACAAGTAAAGCAGAACAAAACCCAAAGGAAAGAAAAAGATTGAGCTCACCTCTCAGAGACAGCAGTGTCAGCAATACAGCCAGCCCTATCAACCTCATACACAGCTGATGGGATGCCATGTTGTCCCCGCTCAGAGTCTTTACAGAGCTGCTTAAAGGCAACAACTGTGCGTAAACTGCTGCACAACCAGAGGGGAGAGTGGGCGGTAACCCAGACTTTCCAAGTGGAAACTGGCCTATGGCTGAGGAATGTCACTTACCTCCTTTGCTAAAGAAAAAAAGACTGCAGCTGGAAGCCTTTTCAGTCTTAAATGAATTTTAATATGTACCCCAGGTACTTTTCCATCTGCCATACATAAGGCACATGGACAGCAGAGGGAAAGCAGCATTCCAGTGTACCTGAGTGTGGTTTATCATGCAGGTTTGCTCTGTGAAAAGAAATTCAGGATTTCAAACTTATTTCAGTTTGCAATTTGTGAGGCAGGTTGCCGCAGTACAGATGTGTAAATATGAATATTATTTTCAAATAACAAGCAAAAAGTCTGCACTCTCTTTTGGGACTTGGTAATCAAATATAAACTCTGCACAGTAATCCAAACTGACACACATTTCTATGACGCTCTCTCTCATTTTCTGACTCTACACTAAAGTACCTGAGGAGAAATCAGGGCATCAGGGAAAGCTTCTTGCAATGAATTTCAAAAGTAGTGGGCAGCAGTGAAATACCCAGTGATATCACTGTTATCCACATCCCCAGTGCTCAATTTCAAAACTCATTTTATCATGCCTTGAAGTTTTGATCATCCTTTGAACTGGGGTGTTGCAAAACAACTTTTCTCACACTTTTTCACTTGCATTAAATTGCTGGGTGCACACATGAACCCCAAAAAGCTTTCCAGTTCCACTTTGGCCTTTGTATGGCAGGTTCCACTGCATCTCAGACTGAGCAAGAGTGTGTTTTCTTTTTTCACTCAAATGACTGCTGGTCTGCATGATTTGTTTGTTTATCATGCAGCGATTTCCTGCAAAGCAACTGTACATACAATAAGCACAGCCTTTCTGACACCACAGTGTGTGCGTGTGTGTGCGCACATGTGTGTGTGTTTGGTTTGGAGCCACAAACAGTCTCTCCGTCTCTCACAGATTGAGCTGGAATGCAGGAAAGCCAGAAGCTGGCAGGCGACTGCAGTACTTTCATGAAGAATTTGGAAAGATGGTTAAGAGAGCGACAAAACAAAAGGTATAAATTGCTAAGAGATGGGAGGCAGAAGAATAAAGTTATAGAATAGAGGATGAAAATGTGCCCTTGTTCCGACTCTCTGTGAAGACTGCATTCTGCCCTTTCTTTCTCTCTCTCTCTCTCTCTCTCTCTCTCTCTCTCAAACTGAGAAGAAAAGAGATCAGCTCATTCTAAAACTCAACAGTCTCATGGCTGGTGTGAAAGGCACAAGCCTCCGCTCTCAGTGTAGGCATGCCTCTACATGTGATTTCCCCTGTGTTTTTCATCTGCGAAGGTGCAGGCTGAGTCCAGAGCTGCAGTGAGTCTTATAAAAGGTCCACTGTCCTCGGCAAGAAGTATTCATTTCGATGGAAAACAAAAAATTGGGGGCAACAGTCTGTGAACATGCAACATACAACTACAGATTTCCCCAGTTTGAGCTTCAAAAACCTTCACTTGAATGCCTAAAAACACACTGTGGACACACACACTCACACACATTCACAGATCACTGGTGTTTCCCTCAGGTGCCATTTGTAATTTTCAGTTATGGAGCAGACTGGAGCAACAGAGGTGAGTGGGAACAAGGGGCAGAGAGAGCTCACTGTTTCTAAAGAATTCCATAGCTGCAAAACCTTCAGCTGACACCGTGGTTTGATCTTGCCCATCCAGACATACCCCACTCTGAGATGAAGAGAAGAGCAAAGCATCGGGACACAATGTCTCAGATGATTCAGGTACAAGGCTTTCTTTTTATTTGCTCATGACACCGTGAAATGAGCATCTCCGCATCAGAGCTTTCCTGGACAAAGATAAAGCAGAGCACAGTAATCCCCTCACATATGTCAAAGTGTTTGTTTGTGGTCCAGTGGATTAGGAATGGAAGCATTGTAAGATCAGGAATATGCATTCAACTTCCATTTTTCATTGCCTCACTCCTGTCTAACTCTTTGTGTCTGTGTCCATCCTCCCTTCCTCCGTCCCCACACACAGTCAGACTGCTGTGACCGAGGTCAGAGTCACGTCAGCGTCTGACACTTTTGCACTCAGACACCTCGGATAACCCCAAAGGTCACACTAAACACCCTTCACTTAAACACCAAATGCCAAAGTCAAAAACGGACTACAGCAAAAGCCTTTTATTACTTAGGATTTTCATATTTTTTAGCTGTCCTACTCTGGGCTTGCTTTAGCAGTTCAGTAAAACATGCTTATCATTGTTTTATCACCCCAACACTTCACTTTCACTCTGTTTTTACAGGAATTGCCTATAAACATGATTCTGGTGACAGAATTGACACATTACTTCAGATTGGTATAAGTGAAAATACAAGAAAAATCTGAAGCTGAAATGAATTGAATGTGATACACCAACCCTGCAATAAATCCTTCTTTTGTGAAGGTTTAATGTTTAACAGCACCACAAACTATATACGCCACAAAAATGAATCAGCAGCCCAAACCTTTTTCATTCATCATACTGAAGCTTTGACATCTGAATACATTTTAGCTTCCACTTGAGTCATCCTCACCTGTAAAGTATCTATATCTGTTAAATAAATGGAGTGGAACAAAATGTATTAAATGCATTATGTCCTTCTGAAATGTAAAACACATCTAGTTTGATTTCATTTATTGAAATGAAGAGTTTGCCCATAAGTGATCTAAAAGAGAGTCTGACCTCTCTTTGGTCTCATTGATCGCAAAACTAATCTCACTGTGTAGGATAACATGATTTTATTATCTGTGACTGACTGTGTTGCAAACAAAAGGGTTATACTTTCATCAAATGTGCACAAAGAAATGCTTGATTAAAAGTCATTATTTTTATACACACGGAAGTGAATATTAACCAAACATAAGAGTTAAAATACCGTGAAGTCTCCAATCTACTGTTTGAGCACTAAACTGTAAACATCTCAACACATTGTGGAGACCCTCTCATCCGCCCCTGGCCTCTCCTTTGCCTCACTCCTCAGGTTGCGGGTCGGCCTCGGGCGTGTCGTAACCCAGCTCGGTGGCGATGGGGAAGTGAGCCCAGAAGGTACGAGCGAGGTCCTGCATCCCTTCGTGAGCTGCTCGGGCCCGAAACTCCTCCAGCCACCCGAAAAAGTCAGACGACCAAAGGCCCCAGTAGGGCGGGCTTCGCTTCTCCCTTTCCACCCTCCTGCCGGCTGTGTCGCTCTCCTCCGCTCCTGTCAAAGACGGCGGAGACGGGAAGAGGTGTGAACATTATTTCGCACCTTGTCCGTCTTGTCAGAATCGCTGTATATCAAAATGCTGCTGACATACCTATAGGAGGCAGGGAGACGAGCAGGAGGGAATAGAGCAGCGCAGACACATGCAGGCCACGCATGACAGACCACGAAAGGCTCGACTTTGAGGAATAATAACTCTCCTCCGCAGCTTCTGCAAAAGAAGTGTCTATGTGTGAGTCCACATGCAACTTAGCAACACCAGATTGAGACAGCGACGTAGTGCTGACATGTAATAGGAGAGACACGCATTCTTTGAAAGCTGCTCAGGCCACAAGTGATAATATCTATGAAGAAGAAAAGCAGTGCATCCTTGTGTCAAGACCATCTTTGCTCCATTAAATCTGCTATCTTGCCTCACCTGATCAGCAGGAGTTTGTGCTCGTGGACCTGTACCTCTCTTCCTCTCTTTCAGACTGATCTCGGGATGACGCCCGCATCTCCATTAGAAGTTGACAGGAAGGCGGACATGTTTGTTCTTCACATTTCGTCTCTTTTACACCTGCCCGTCTGCAAAGAATATCAAGAGAGCCTCTTTCACACCTCTGACGTCTGTTTGATTTGCGAGGAGGAGTACAACGCCACGTTTTCTACCATGCAAATGTCCTCATGTGGTGAAATGCTGTGTTTTCAGGCAAGGTAAAGTCAGATGAAATTAGAGGTCACATCTGGATCTAGCCCCTGGCAGTCCTGTCATGATGTTGGTAATGCTTCACTAATTAATTTTACTACCATTTATATTTAACTGTGTTGTCGTCACCACCATCAGGAGCTCAGTGTGAGACTTGCGACCTTGAGCTGCTTGTATTAATATGTTTTTATTATCATTTCAAGGTGAAAACGGGGAGAGAAAAGCAGGAGGAGGAGTTGAGATGTGGATGAAAAGAAACATGTACCAGACAGTTTTCACACCTGGTATCCAGACAGACTGTACCAACTTTCAGCCACAGGGTGAAAAGTTGGTTGACAGTTTTTTTTTTTTTTTTTATGACCCTCAATTTATCTGGTCCATGGATGTTTGCTTCTCTCCGAGGACGTCGCCAGAAGGAGGACGTGGTTATGGCTGAATCCCTGCTGTGTCTCTCTGCTGTTGGTCTGAGGAGAAGTGGCAGAGCTCTGACAAACCTCACAGGCTGTTACTGTCAGTGCTTCCCGTTTTCAGATAGACTTTAGATCTCTAAACACATCTCACAAATATATAGTCGTTTTGTTTTTGCTTCTTTATTAAAGACTAAATGAATTCCTACCACACTAGTCATTTAAAAATGTGGGTAGAACAGCTGTTGGGGACTATTTGAAGTCTCATCAGCCTCAATAATATGTTTAATATTGTAATGAACCTTTGCTCAGCCACGAAACAACATGACACATAACACATAATATGACTGTATTTCATCCTTAGAACAACCTAAAGGAACACAAGGGATGTCTATAACCACAAGAATAAATAAGTCCAAAGGAAAATATTAATTTAATGGATTACAAAGCACAGATAGAAGTGAGAGCACATGCTTCATGTGGCAACAGTTTGAATTCACAGTGAGAAGAAATTATTGTCTCTCAATTTTGATCAGAGAAGATCTGATTATTGACGGTTCCAGGCAAAGGAAGGACGTCCAGTGCACACTGTGGGATCTATAAATAAAAAGTGAACACTAAAGAGTTAACTGATCTAGCTGTTCACATATTTCTTACGAATACATTTTCAGAGAAAAGGTGGCTGTAGTGACTGCAAAGTGACTGCAAAGATCAGTGTGTCAGGCGACCGACCCCGGTGATATGTAAGAGCTTGACTGTGATAAATCTTGGTGCTCAGGTATTCTAAGCATGTGAAGCAACGAGAGGATGAACGATTGCACAGTATATTCCTACAGTCAAGACATCACTGAAATACTCTCATTGAAAAGAAGAAGCTGCCTCTTTTCTGCACCAAGATAAAAGCAAAATTCCACGTTTGGCATTTTCACAACCAAACTACAGTTCGAATAAAAACGAGTCATCTAGAACAAATCCTAAACATGTACATGAAGAAAAACACTTATATTTTTGTAACAGTAGTTCTGACAGCAATTGCCAGTAACATAACTGTGGTTTCATTCACATTTTTGATGGGTTTCTAAATCACAATGAAAGAACCACGTCGTCAGCAACAGAGAACGCTTTTGGTGCTTTATATGACATGTAATAATGTGTGACCCACTGATTTGACAACAATGGATTCCCACTGCTGTGACTTGTAACACCTTAAAAAGACACAGCTTGCCACAGGATTATCCCCTCAATTGGATTTACCTTCTCAGACAATGACACATGATTTTTTTAGATGATTTTCACGGGGCTCAGTGGTTGACATTGTTCAGTATTTGACAAGAAAAATATTTGTCTATGAGAAATATCACTATTTTGATAATCTGTTAATGGGTCATTTTTAAGCAAAAACACTGAACAATCACTGGTTCTCAAAAGTGGAAGTAGCTAGGGTTTTTTTTTTATATCATATTAATTAAAAAAATGTTGGATGTGCAGGTTGGACACTGATCAAAATATAAATGGATGAATGCACATTAATTGATAATGAAAACTAAATGTAATATAAATATAAAAGCCTGCAGCCTCACATGGAAATGAGCTTTGACTGCACAAGAAATACTTACTCTAGGATAAATTCATTGACAGTTTTAGACTTTCCAAGAAAAATCTGTCGGCCTGATCCTTGAAAAAATAATCTGCCTGAGGGCGAGGGGACATGTAGTGTTTATTATTGTGAAGGAAAAAGACAAGATGAAAGGCTTTCTATCAGTGCAAAATATACGTGTCGGCACATTGGTGTGACTGTGTGATGTGGCTGAGCTTTTAACTGACGGTTCTATAAAATGAAGCAGTAATAGGTAACAGAGTGAGGTGGAGAGAGGTCTGAGGAGAAGAAATAGAAAGAGCAAAGAGAGAGAGAGAATCCATATCCTTTCAATATGTCACTGCTTGCTGACAAACTGTTTAGCAGTTCATGTTGCTGAATTGATGAGGCCTTATATATTCTGCTGTCACTCTTCTCTTCATCCACTCAAGGTAATCATTTGGCCATTTGTCTCTTCCCGTGAGTCTTTTGACTTCCCATCAATTACAACTACCCTCCTTGTCTCGTTGCGCCGCTATACAACCCTCACAAGATGTCACCGTCACTCATCCACACATTGGAAACACCACATGCTTCTGTGCTGAAGCCAGGTGATGAAAATTAGGGGTTTATGTGGGATACAAAAAAACATTTTGAGCTGAGAGAGCAATTAGTCTCTGTCCTTGATTGCGTCAATACGTGTTGAAGTTTCGTGAGTGCCGGTGTTTCGTGCATTTTGTTTGAGGTGTGTGGAGTTCTCTCTTGTTCATTGTGGGTAAATAATCTTTTTTGTTCAGGCTTTCTTAACATCACCTGAATACTGTGGTTGGAGCTTTGGTAGTTTTTCCCACTTTGTTCGTGTTAATACTTTTTTTTTTTGTTGCCAGTGTTGATTTTTTCTCAGATTGGTTCAGTAAAGCATCAGATTCCCTTTTGTTTGAAAAGTCATAGAGTCAGCTTTGTGCTCTCATGCAGCCTCTCTGCTCAAATGAGAGACACTAACGTCTAGATTCATGATATTTTACTGAAAGCATTGACTCCTACAGCCACAAACAATTCACCTGAACTACACTGTGTAGGCCTCTTGAATTAATATTCTCATGCCGTCATTATAAGCAACTGGAAGTCTCATCTAGTTATCTGGGCTGCAGGAAAAAAAGGAAGGAGTGGAGTGGAGCTGTTCTTGGACTGGCATGTTTCAGGTGTTCAGCAGTGATATGGTACAAACCGTTGCCTTTGTCATGTGAAATAATCACCATTTGAGCATCGCTCTCAGTATTGACCACCCAACACAAATCACTTTTGACACAGTTGAATAAGGCGCTACGATAACACTGTCACCATAACTCAACAATATTGTTTGTTCTATGCCATTGACGGTCCACACTCGGGAGGTCTTGCAGCTGTTAAGAACTCTCATCTTTTTCCAAAACTCAAATGCATTGTGACTTTGCAGCTTCCTGCCATGAAATCAGCACTCATGATGTGCTCAAGTAAGTGACTAAGCACATATATGATACTAGTGAGCTTCTTGTCCTAGTCTACCTGCCTTAGCCTGTGATTTACAGGCTTCACAGGCACCAGCATGACGCTCACTCACATTCTTGCTTCAGACAGGCTTGATGTTACGTGTGTGTTGTGTTATGCTTGAAAAATCATACATTCTTTAACAGGGTTTTATTTGATTTATTTATTCATCTACAAGTGTACAGGGCAGCAATACTCTCTGAAGAACAGGCACAAGAACACCCGAATCGATTGAAAGTTTAATAAAATAATTGGACATATACCATCATTAACTCAAATGTGAATTCAGCCGCTCTCCTATTTGTTAATTTTCTGTAACATTAGACACACCAACTGTAACTGATTGTAATTTTGAAATTCATCTTTACAAAAGTGCTATAAATCAATGAATGCACAAATTCAAGTACACTTTGCAAAAGCCAACCTGCTAAGTTACTTTTAGTTTTCTGCTTTGGTTGAGTAGTTGGTTGTTTTCCTACTTAGCTCATTAGAAACTGCTTTCATCAACAGTAGGAAGCCAAACAATAAAAATCATTAAAACGTATGAAACTCTAATTTAACCACATTGTCCCAACAGGAAATTTATTTAATCGGTAACCTAACAAACTGAAACTGGGTTTTTGTCTTGCAGGTTCATAATGTTGATTTTGAAAATGTGAAGGGCTGTCGAGTGACAACGCAAGAAGCCCAATACTGCCATCATGAGGAAATAGACAGGTACTGCAGCCCACATTCAAGTGACAGTTTTGGAATGTCAAAACATTTTCCAATCAGTAGTTCAATATGTTTTTTTAAAAAATCACTATAATACAGTGATATACTATAATATATAATATATATTGTCATATATTGTAACATTTGTCTGTGAATGGCATTTGGTCTAAAACGGCCATTCAGCTCCTTCCTCCAAAAGGTAACTTCTCAAACACATAAACCACAGCACTACTGAGGTGTTTCCACTCATCACTCTCACACAGACATGAAATCCCAACTGCTGGAAGATCGGCGCCATGAAAGCAGAGGCAGATGGCGCTTTAATCATGGCTGACGCAGACACAATCTCCTCTCAGGTGACCTCAGACATCAGCCCGACTCTGGTAACACCAGCTGACAAATACAGCGTGCAGGGGACGACTGTCTGCCAGATGGGACTGTTTCGCCCTGAAGGGAGTTTTGACGGCTGACACAGTTTGCGCACAGTGGCTCAACAAATTCTCGGATCATTCCCTTAACAATGGCCCACAGTGTTAAAACACAGCAATGCCCCGAAGCATTCACATCAAGATTCAGTCGAAATAACACTAATCAAAACTTTTAAACTGTTAAACATGTTGCATTTTTAAAGTTTTAGCTTGTTTGGACCACATAAACTGATCCATATTATCCTTTTAATTCATGAATTTATCATATTCATTACTATTATATGATGTATATTTTATTATTTACTCTGCAAAGTAACTAATTACTGCTAAGCTGCTATTTGGTAAACTGGAAAACAGTACTAATTACAAGCATCCAGTCAAAACAGTGAACTGCTTATAAATTAAGCTTTACTGTTGGTTTCAGGTCATCATCTGCAAGCTGTAGCTTAATCACTTTGTGTTTCTCATCACAGTTACAAGTTCAAGCCCATTTACTTTAACATTACAGATGCAAAAAAAAAAAAAGATAACTTTTATTGTACCTTTGGTGGGCAGGTAACTGTTTTTGCACATTTGAAATGGAGGTTTGGATGACAGATGGGGCAGCTGTAGCAGCTCAGGTGGTGCAGAGTGTCGCCCATTAACTGTAGGGATGATCATTCAATCTGTGGCTTCTCCTGACCACGTCTGGGTGTCCTTGAGCGAGGACACCAAACACAGTATTGTACCTGATGTGTTTGTTTATCTAGATGAAAATGTAGCTCTTCCAGATGCATCCTCCAAATTACTGTAATGTAAACACAGGGGCATTGCCTTATGGCAGCGATCACTTTCAGAGCAGCCGTGTGGAGCTCAGGCTCTTTTAAAGGACACAAAAGACCCCAAAAAACTTTGGTACACATGAAGTAAATGATAACCAGCAGACATTTCCACTCAGGGCATTTTAGTATTCTTCAAAAAGTTTTATTGAACAAAAGTATTTCAATTCTCATCACGTCGTCGGTGATACAGTACCATAGATTGATCTTAATGATTCATATATGCACCTCATCTTATTTTGAATATATACATACAGTGGAGACAAGAATTAAATAACAATGCTCAATAACATTCAGATATATCATATAAAAGCTGAGGACCCCTTGATCAACAACACTTCCATTGGTAAACAAATGCACATAGCGAAAGGAAATATGCGAGAAACATGTTTGGTAGAACTAGAATTATTTTCATTATGAACCAGATGACAGTATATTTGGTTTCTTGACAGTAAAAGATGACATTTATTATAAGCTGGCTGTTTGTTACTAGTTATTGTTGCTACACCTCTCCAACGCTGTTCTTGCACAGCACATAGCTAACGTAGTTTAAAAATAATCACAAGGGCATTTTTAGCACTCAGAGCGTTTAGTAGTTTTTAAATGGTGGGTCCTTGATTCCAGTTGAATTTGCCTTTTTTTTGTATGTTATTGTAATAAGCTAGTTAGCCAGAATAGTCAGATATAAAGAGCAATATTTATCTGTTGCTATTTGTAAATGCTACACTCAAAGTTGGTCCCTCCTCCCAGCACATGCACTTCTGGCAGTCTGAGGTGTTGCCATAGTCCCGCCCCTCACATCAGATGTGTCGTCATTGGCTGAGGGCTACACAGTGTTGCCCGAAGGCTGATGCCCAGAAACGTCCCAAGCACAATATGAAAATCCAGGCAGAGGGCAAAGTCTCTGCACATACAAACAGGCGCTGCGCACTTCTAATGAATCCTGGGTGATGACTGAGTGGGAGTCCAGAGACCGTGTTTTAGAAAAATCCTGCTTGTTAAACCTTTTGTGTTAGAACAAGCTGTTATCAATTCCAAATACTTTCTGCAAAGTCTTGAAATAAAACAACCCCCCAAACTCATTGTTAAATGACGAGCAGACACACCTAAGCTATGATTGGACGATCGCTGTTTGGGGCAGGGCTTCAGTGAATGAACGGTCAGCTGATGCCTGGTCTACTGCTGGGTTGGAATCATGAATTAGTAAGAAGTGCTTCCAAATCATGTGTCCACATGTGAATGAAAACTTATGATTTATTAATATATATCTAAGGGCCACCTCTGTTAATTAATTTATTAATGGGGTCTCGGTGTGGTTTTTTTTGTGTACAATGACACTTTTCCGGCACAATTCTCTGTAATCACAAGATTCACAAAGACACACTCATCTCTTGACAAATACTACATAAGAAGAGGTTCTTATAACTGCATTCATTCGCAGGAGCTGGAGAGGATAGAGTGTAATTACTCAAAAGGTTTTTTATTTATTTTTTACTTCTTCAGTCAGTATCCTCGTGTGGCTACAGACATATACTAGAGAACAGAACAGGAACATGTTCAATGTGACACAATATAAAGCATGAGCATAGAGCTATGAATGAATGCCAAGTACAGTGAGTGCAGTGCAGACCTGGAGCCAGTCGTATGGGTACAGGGTGGCACATTTGGTTACATTGATAAACATTCAAACTCTACAGGAAATCAGAGGTCTCCCCTATTGCATTAACGCTCCCCCCACTGCCTTTTAGAAATATTACAGGAAGTATTATATCCAGGTTTTTAACCACTATGCTTGATGTCTGGGCCTGTTGATGCAGAAACAAAGAGGGATTTGAAAGAGTGACAGAAGACACAAGTTCAAATGGGGAGAGAAATCATGTAGAGGAATGACGGAAATTAGGAGAAAAGGCAAGAGAGTGATTCTGGTCACTTTGTGAAGTCACTGTATGAAGGAACAATGATCCAAACCTCCAGAGAGGAATTTAAATTAGCTTAAAAAAAAAAAGGTTAACTCAGTAACAAGCATTTCTTTTAAAAATAAATGAACAAAATAAAAGAATGGCCAGCAATCTGACAGGAAAACACCAGAGTAAGGTCCCTCAGAGGTTCCAATCCTCTTTGAACTGTTCACCGTCCGTCCTCCTGCGTGGATTAAGAGCAATGGTGTAACCTACTATGTGCGTGGTAGTAAATGGACATTATGTATGACATCAGAAGGAGAGCTCAACCCTCAACAAGGCCTCGGGCATTCTGTTAGCAGCAGATGTGGTCACTGCGAATGTTAACACATCCAAAAGACAGAGGCTTCTCATGCACTGTGCTGTACAGGGAGGATGCAGCTGGGTATTTCCTAGCACAGCGCCGACCAACTTGGGGTTAATTGCTCGGCTGCGGAGCGTTTTCGCCTGATCACCGCTGGAGGACGACAGATTTACAAAGTTGAAGGAGTGACTGAGGATCTGGATGTAGAGCAGACGCCGCGGCGAGAGGGTCCAGAGCTAAGGCTTGAGTTAAGACAGATAGGGAGTGGCATTAGTATTATGTGTGTATGAGGAGTGTGTTTGTGTGTGTAGGATCCAGTGTAGATGTGAGGGTGTGTGAATCACAGCAGCGCTTTGACCAGGTAGAGCTTCTCTCCATGTTCGCTGGTGAAGATGGGGGCTTTCTTGTAGTGCTCCACTAGTTCATCCATGGAGGTGAACCTGCGCTGGCCGATACAGTATACTCCATTCGCCAGCTGCACTTTAAAGTGCTTGTTCTTGCCGGCCGCCTTCAGAGACACTGAGAAATCACTGGGCTGGAAACGAAGAGGGAGACACACAGTTGTAGATCTGGTTAGAAATATGAGCGTGTGTGACAGGAAAAAACACAAGCAATGAAATTTAAAGTCAAACTGTTTTTCTCCAGCAGATGGCAGTGTTTTCTCATATTTAATATCCACTTCATGTTAGACTTTAATAAAATTAAGAACCTTCCATTACTCCCACTCCAAAACATAAACTTCTGCTTATGAAATTTCACTTAACTTGAAAATACTCTGAGGCTTATGGCTTCTCTAAAAGGTTTCTTGTGGAGTTTCAGACCTCAAATAGTGCCATGGAGCTGCTTTTCTATGAGCCGGTCTCTACACACAAAGTGGACACGATACTCTGTCCCGCTATTATCAGTTTTACTGAACAACAAGTGGCGTTGACATGCCAACATGTGCAGCAACATGCAAACAAAGGCAGCAGAGAAGAGTACTGCTACCAAGTAAATATGGATGAAAACATGCTGAATCTGAAATACTTCCTAACAAACCAAATAAAAAAAAAAAAGGAAAACCTAAAAATAGATCTTGCACGTGTCTATGAGGAAGGAAATGTTTGTTTAAGCTCACGCATGAACACAGTGTGGTGCAGAGAATGTAAATGTTCATGAAACAACGCCACAGGGCGCTTGCAAAAGTTCACTCAGGATGGCTGAAGCACACAGACGGAGGTGAGCACCTTCTGTGTTTTTTTTTTTTTTTTTTTTACAACTTCACAGTTTAGCGTGATACAATCTGTTAACTGAGGCAACATGTATACTTCAGAATAAGGTCATTTTGCCTGTCAATTGCAGCTGCTTTCTGGTATTTGATCCTTACAATGAAAATCAGTTTCCATGCAACATCATTGTCTGAACTGCAGATTTTCCTTCCTGCTTCAGTTTAGCTTTCTTTTTGCAGCAAGTCATCACAATGTATACGCTGATATATTACATTGTTGGTTATTTCACTTGTTAACTGTTAGCGGTGACTAACTAATAATAATAAAGAACCCCAACAAACGGCCAAAAAATTAAAACCATAAATGCTTTTGCAGATTTTTAACCAAGTGATCACCAGAGTAGATGTAGATCTTATTCTTGTGTCTGATTGGTTCTTCCTTTGCTGCTCTAAAGGTCGCGCTAACACTATGTTGTAAGTAGGAGTGAGTCATGTGATAAATGTGTCATATTCTTCACTTATAGTAAACAACATAAGTGGCCATAACATCTCATGTGTGCACCAATTCCCATTCATTAAACCTTTTCTTCTTCTGCACTTGAATGTCTACCATCCTTCCAAATGCACCTTCGCCATGACCTCATCCCGCTGACTCACCGATGACTCGCTGTCTCGTATGAGGAAGTCGCCCTCATCCCCTCGTTCGTTGAGTATACACTCGGCCTGGTGTCTGGTGATATTGCCGTAGTACCAGTCCCTCCCGGCGAACTTCCCTGAACGTGCCGGCGCCACGACGCGGTTCTGTGGGGAGCTCGACGTCGAGGAGAGCTGGCTGGGCCGCTCGTCCAGCATCATCACATAGTTTTTAGGTACCAGGCCCACCATGCCACGCGAGTTCTTACACCTCCACCACTCCGGGTCATTGTCGGGCTTCTCCACCACCTCCATGACCTCTCCCTTCTCAAAGTTCAGCTCTTCCTCCGTCACCGAGCTGAAGGGGTAGAGCGTCTGAACCAGGTGGAGAACTTCACCGCGGCCACCCGCGCGTCCGTTGGCCAGCAAAGTCCCTTGAGGGCCTCCGTGGTAGGCAGAGGAATCTCCCTCCCCTCTGTCATCTGCCCCTCCCACCTCTTCATAGACATAATTGGAAGGAAACCAACCCACGCGACCTGCCTGACTGCCCCGCCACCAGCCGTCACTACACTTCTCCATCACAATGACCCTGGAGCCCTTGACCAGGGTCAGCTCGTCATCTCTCTCTGGTGCGTAAGCAAACTTGACCACGGCGGGGATGTTGAGGTCGTAGATTCTCTCAGCGGCTCCTCCTCCCCCTCCTCCTCCGCTGCCATTGGAGGGGTACTCCGTATCTGAGCTTGGCGTTGGGGAAGCATCACGGGCGCTTGTCTTCCTCTTAGTTTTTCCCAAACCTGCAGCACGAGCACAAACAAACACAAAAAATTATGTTGACATAAAAAAAGAAGTGGATTTTTTTACTCTCACTTAAATCCACATTTAAGCTGCACTCATTGATTTTTATTTAAGCTCACAACTGGACCCAGTTAGCAAACAGTTGCTGATTTACACATGCAGCAGAGGTGAGGCAGCATTAGAATTCATTTGGAAATGTGTTTCCAATTAATGAAGTCTAATATTCATTTCTAAATGCTCCACTGTGTTCACCAGCTGCATGCTAAATGTGCGTCTGCTGTTTGGTGGACTGCGGATTTATCAGAGTTTCATCACTGAAAACAGGTCTGTCTTTAAACAGCCCTGGTAAAAAGGGTGAGAGTGAATAAAAACAGTTACATTACCAGGTAAAAAAACATGAAAACGATACAAAGAAAGGCACTAAAATGAGGTGAGGGGAGTCAGTTAAATCATTCTTTGTGGATTTGTCACTGAGCGACCCCTTTCATACGCTGTCACTTTATCCATCCATCTCTTTGTCCATGAAAAAAAATGGTGATTATAGCAGCTTTAAACCTTATAACTGTATAATCCAAACACTGTTGACTTTTGGCACTGGAGCAGTATTGAGAAGCTGTGAAGGCTGAGAGCAGGCCTTTTTCGAAAGCAGAGAAAAGGCCTGAGCTCCTCAGGGACAGGAGGCAGTTTAGGTCAGCAGGAAACTAATTGAGGCTGCAAGTTGCTCTCTTGGGCCCTCAGAGGCCTGAAACTACTTAAGAAAATAGAGGATACAGGATATCCTATGAGAAGGCTCAGCGGTGAAGGACAGACCGATGCTCCCGATAACAGCATTGACATCCCCTCGCACAGAGTGCCGCTGCGTCCTTCAGCTCATACCCGGTGAAACCAAAGCTCATTATCTATTTTGTATTCCACCGACGCCATCTGCACATCGTATACACGTCTATCCCAATCAAAAGGCTGAAAATAGGTGGTGCAGACAGGGAATGAAAAGTGGAGCAGGCACCGTGGGCTTGATAATGACAGACTCATCCAGGATCAAAGTCGACTCCTGTCTTACCTGTGTCTAACTTTTCCATTCATGTGCCTTCAAAAACGCCTTTAAACACTTCAACGACATCTTAAGTTTCTAAAGTCTCTCTGCTGAACACAACCGCGGAGGTCTACTCTTCAGATACATGTTAAAATAATAATGATACACTGCGCAGTTGACAACATTTAAATCGTTCACTTGACGGTTGAGGCTGGCATCAGCATGCGCTTGTGTGTGCTGCTAATAACTGAAGTGAGTTTCTTGACAGCTAATCACCCACTTATTTATTTATTTTTTTTACCCCACAGAGCTCATTGAAATGCCACAGAAATGTCACAGCTGAATAGATCATTTACATTGTTTGGAAAACTGCTGGGTTCACGCGGAGTAGCATGAAACTTGTTGGCAGACAGAGGAGGAGGTGGAGGACGAGGAGCTGCGAGGAAAGACGAGGGGTCCCTTGGCAGCTGTTTCTCACACACACAGTAGACCGAGCACATCAGAGGCCACAGCTGACAAAAACGCAAAGAAGAGGGATGAGGCAGGAATAACAAGCAGATCATGTTTATGGATAGCAGTGTGTATCCTGATATCTGCGTGCGCGCATGCATGTGTGTGCGGGCAGGAGAGACGATTCCGTGCCTCCTGACTGTGAGCCAAAGACGAAGGTTCACTCCTGGGCCCACTTCTGTTGGTCCCTTGGGAAAAATAAAATAGACCGTCGCTGCCATGGAGTACAGAGGAAAGACACGCAAGAGGGCCATGAACGCACACTCCCCAGAGCGCAGGGAAAACACTTTTAACGCACACACCTTTCTTCTTCACTCATTTCCACTTCAAGGCACTGGCCTCCTGGTTAGAGCAGCAGCAGGCTATATTCCCTCCTCCCACACATTTACTCCCAACCTTCACCTACCTCTTCATCTTGTGGAAGGAGACTAGATTTTCAAGCCCGGAGGACTTCAACTCAGGGAGAAGAGAGTTGATGAGAGCCTCGATGACTGCATGTTGCAGCATACTACTTCAGCCTGTAGCTTACAGCGGGAGGCAGCGGGGATGTTACTGTACCAAACGAGCCCACAGAAAACCACGCCACCCACCAGACACCGTTCAATGTGCGCAGAAACTGTAAAAGCACAACCTGGCCTGCATCAGGCGT
>JAOXYL010000052.1:14366203-14377265 GCA_028564955.1 Terapon puta
GTGGCAAGAAAAAAAAAAGTGCAACAGTTTGTACGGCAGAGCGAATGTGCCTCTGCTTGCCGTCACTAAAGCTGTCAAACTGGATTTCTGCGCAGGCCGGGACAGGGACAGCGGAGGAGGGAGTTTTGCAACACGACACAAGGAGAGTTTATGTTAAGGTCAGCGCAAATTAAGGTGCTCAACTTTCCAGGAGGTGAAAACTTTCACTGCAGCAACAAAGGCAGCAGAAGGAAGATGGTGAAAGGGTCAGCTGGACGGTCAGGGTGAGGAAAAGACACAGCTGTGATTCTTTGGCGACTGAGGGAAACAGAAGTGGAGGGACGGATTTATGACAAGACGAGGGATGGTGACGTCAACCCTTCCAGGAGACAGGAGGTATGTGAACGTGCTGTGGCCTTTATCTGCCTCAGGCTATAGGCTGCTGGATTAGACCAAGCTACTACTTTCATTTTGTTTTATTGCGTTCCTTCCTCCTGGACTGGTTGGATGGATAGGCAACCTTGATGATGCCTGCCAGGAGGATGCCTGCTGGGAAATGCTTGGTGGTATTCATCTGTCACTTCATTTCAGATATTTAAAAACACCACGCAGATCAAAAGTGTTCAATTGTATTAAATGTCTTGGATTCTCTACTTTCCTCCGTCACAGCAAAGACTCAAAAGATTCTGACCGACAGTCACACCTGTGGTTCGCTTCATTTGGTCCAGACAAAGCACCTTCCCTGTTCACAGCGCCATTTAATGAATCAATCAAAAGCTGTAACAGCGTCACCGGAAGTCAGGATTCACTGGATCATTATGATTACTGACTACACTGTTTGTCCAGCAGAAAACAGCGACAGGTTCATTTCAATACCGTAAAAGGCCTCAGTCAGAGTATATTTATTTGTCTCACACACAGAAAAATCTAAGGAATGTTTTCATGTTTGCGTGTTTATGTTAAAAGAAATCATACTCTTGGCTAATATTGAACTCTGCTGGTGTTGAGGTGTGCGCTTTCTTCTCCAACTTCTTGCAATATGAAAAAAAAAATTGCATGCATTGCATTATTTACATGTAATCTACCATTTCTAATGTGCGCTTAATCACAGACATCCCAGCGCAGCTGAGGACAGTAAAACCGTCAAACTCAAGCAATAAAGAGATTGATCTGTATGTGAGATGTAAGCACAGATAGATCTGGATACTACACATTATGTGTGTCGTGTGTGTTAAGTGATTTTTACATTTGGGCACAGAGCAGCTCTGTGTCACTTTTAACCAGCAGCGGGACAAAGTGCCACTGATAACTGGGATACATGCATTCACAAGTCTCCTCTCATCACTGAATTCCTGGAGTTGGTCAGCTTCACTGTTACCCAAAAAAATATACTTCAAAGTTTGCTTGGAAACAAACCAACACCAATCTTTTTCTGACTGCTTTTACTCCAGCCTAAATGAAATGAGCCAACCAGGCAGAAACACCACAGTTAGCTCAGACCGATCCAAACAAATGAGGTGGGAAAGTCACAACTCAATGAACCTTTCCTCAAGGATTCCAGGTTACTGCCATTTCTTTTCACTCGTGACTCCATGTAAATTAGCAGAATAATACAATATTCTTCCATCCTCGCAAGAGTACTTTGCTTAATGAGCAAGGTTGTCAAGGAGACAGACAAATGGGTATCGTGGATGAGGGGAGACAGAGTGATGGGAATGCCTCTTCAAATCAAGACCATCCTCCTCCACGGGCAATCATGTATGTCAGAGTGGCAGCTATACTATTGCTCCTTGTGATGGAGAACAACGTGCCGTCAGTCTCGACGTGCCAGTGAAATCCACAGAGGCAGCCTATACACAAATCAATCTGAGAGCCTCCTGTTAAACTATTCGTGTTGGTGCAAGTCTAAAATAAAAAGAGCAGTTTATCATTTAATCAAAGCCACTAAATCAGTTTCCTTGATCTGGTTAACACACACACACAGGCAGTTGAATGTATATATGTATAAAAAAAGCTTTTTCCTTTTCCTGTGAGAGAGCACACAAAAGAAAACAAACAGATTTGAGAGGGATGGGGTTTAAAAAGAGAAAGCCTGGGAGCTCATGATCCTCCTGACCCGCCATTCCTCTGCTGAGAGAGTTAAAAGAGGAAAGATGAGCGACAGACTGCTGAGCTGGGCTTCACCAGCACTTCACAACTCCCTTCACTGGAGAGGGGGGCGGGGGGTGCTCACAGGCTCTTTCAACACCACACAAAGAGAAAGGGAAACTAAAAGAGGATTATAAAAAAAAGAGGGGATGTTTAAAGGAGAAAAAAAAACGTCTGGCAGAGCTTTCTGTGTTTGGCATTCAGGTCAAAGACAAGCAGGATTCAGCCAATGGGGAGGTATTTCCAACACACCCCCCTTCACTCCACACTGTTTGCAGTAGTTGCTTCTCACAGGAGGAGGACTGCTCTACTCCCTACTGGCAATCAGTGTCCGAAGCATTTGGAGTGAAGTGAACAGACTGAAATATGAGGAAGCCAGACTCCCTGTTACAGCTACTGTGGACCAGGCTCTGTGATTTAAAGAGGTCCTCCCTGCAAAGTGATTTGTCTCAAAACAAAAAAACAGGCTGGAGTACAATCGGATGCCTTTCGGTGCAGTCTGTCTAATAGTGTTATGCCACATGTACGGTGACAGCTATATTGTGCAACAGGCAACATTTCACAACCTCCCCCAACACGAGCTGTGGTACATTTTCAATCTCTGTCACAGACCCCAAACTGAGGGTGTGGTAAATGACATAAGCTCATCTGCCGCTCTGTGATGAGGTTGAGTTTGGTGGCTGTTTTTGTCTTCAGTTTCAGGGGAGAAAATGGGTGTCGTACACATGGACGGCAGAGAAAAAAAGAAAAAAAAAACCTCCAAAAACTCAAACCACACGAGGAGGTCTTTAATACAACACTGAGAGGGTTTCTTGGTGTCAGCTGAAAATAGGACTGATGAGAAGGCGCGTTCAGAGCACACAAACAGAGCCGGGGCTGCTATCACCACCATATGACTGCACATTTGAGGATGGGGGAGGCTTCTTCATCAAACTCCAAACGGTGATAAGAAGCACAAAACAGCCATCCTACAGACGGCAGCTCTTTATCATGATGATTACAGACAGATATTTACAATAAAATATCAACTTCAACCTGCGATAACCGACTTTCTGGCAAATCGGATAAGCAAGTTTTGAGCACAATATTGAGGATGTCATCGTCTTCTCTGCTGATATGGTGAATTTATGTTTATTTTATGCATCTAGAAGTTATGGAGCAAGGTTGTCATCCATTTGGAGCGGTGTGTGAGTCCACCTGATGGATGTACAATGGATTTTTGTACAATGGATTTTTTTTTTGTACAATGGATTTTTAGACCTTTTTTCACCAAGATAGCTTGTTAAGATAAAAAATATCAATGCTACCCTTCTGCTCGCCCAATTAAGGTGCAAACAGCCATCTAAAAAACAGACACAATTCAGTTTAAGTTTTATTATAGCCTCAGATAAAATTCTTGCTGCTCTTGCACAAAAAAAAAAAAAACCCAAAAACACCTCATTGTTCTCATGAGCCTCATGAGTCGGACCCCGTGCATTCAGCACACAGACAGCATTGACTTCAGAGGCAGCAACTTGTATCTGGCATGTTTACTCACATTAAAAGCTGGTAGCATGGATATTGATCAGTTTATTTATTACTGAGGATGGTTTGACTTCAAGACAGCAGTGATTTCAAAGATTTTGAAGGCTATTCTATAGAAGCATTCAAAGTGACATATCGAATATATCGAATCCAACTACATTTTAATACTTTAAAAGACTGAGATGTGTCCATTTCACCAAATGCTGAAATCTGACAGATGCTGAAAGCCTGCACTAAATGTTATTCGGCAGTAAATTTTTTTTCCAACTGAAGCTTCAGCAAATTATTTGGTCATCTGCTTGTGTTTGGACGTGTAAAATGCTGAGAACTTTGGACTCTCTTTTGTAGAGACAAACATTTTTATATTTCTCAAAGCAAGGCATTGAAAAAAGTACAGTTTCAGTGTCGGTGCCAAAATGTAGGTGTAGGTGCAACAATTTTACCAAAAACAATACCAATCCCTAGTATTAAGTAGGCAACACAAACCTGCTTGCTTTTACTTGTTTCAGTCATATTTCAAGCAAAGAAACAAACGCAACCAAAATCTTAACTTCTTCATCAGGACATTATGATGTGATAGTAAATCAAAGGTGAAGGTTTTGGACTGTTCGTTGGGTAACACAGACAATTGGAGAAGACCCCTTGGACTTTTGGAAATGGTGTCTATTACCATTTCTTAACATCTGAAAGACCAAACAATTAATTAAGAAAGCAACTGACAAATACACCAATAGTGAAAATAATCATTAGTTACACATTTTTCAAACTCGCCTAAATGGACGCCGACAGAAACATGGAATTCTTGTCTTTCTTTAACTGGACCTTCCTTCCCCCAACCTCTCTTAACAAGCACATTTTCACATGTCACTTTCATTTTCTGTCATTGCTTCAGCCCTCCTTTTCCTGAGCAGGGCAGACATTGTTGAGTGAGTCTCCATGACAACAGTCACTGGGTGGTCCCATTTTCACCGACTGGGGCGTTCTTGCAGGAATCTGACTTTTATGCCTAAGCTCTTCGATTTTCGATATTCTTTCATAAAGGATCCACTTTCTTCCTGCACAAAGGGGAGCGTCACTCTGCACCCACGGGGTGATGGTTTAAACGACACTTTTCTTTTTCCCCTTTAAGTCAGAGAGTAAAGCAGAGCCCTAGAGAGGGATTAGAGGGCACTACATCTCCAGGAGTGTCTCTAAAACCAATTGGTATCATGGTGATATTTTATCTAAGGACTCTGCATGTTTTATGCATTTCTTATTAAAATTACACGATGATATGTCATGTCATATTGTGACGGCAGAATGATAGCACTAAGTCGGGCACACTAATGCAGTGTCACTGTTTTTTAATCCCTGCATCGCACATTATCTGTGCAGACAGATGGTAGGTATTGATGTTTTTCCTACTGAGGCGTCAACCTCCATTCTCTAATTTGTTAGAGATTGCATTATGGGACTTGCTGTTGTTTTAATCAGTATCTGCTTATGTTCATGCACACAGTGCAGCATGTTAATTTGATATGATTATTCCATCATAATGATGCCCTGAAAGATGATAAACAATGATGAATCCTTTCTGCACTGAGTCCTCACTGTATTGACTTTTTCTCTCTTTCTCCTCAGCCACAAATAGTCGACTTGAGACTCAGGTTGTTTGCTGTCCTCCTTGATGCCCACTTTACCTCGTTCCATAACAGTGCAGCTCTTGTATACTTTGCACACCTCCCTGCCCTCTAAACACACAAAGACGCGCCTCTTCTGAGCAGCTAGTTGTCTGTGAGGTTTACAACATAACTTCTCTCTGCTGCAAGCCATTATCTAATAGCACTGTTTTTTTTATCTCTTTCTTATTCCTTTTTTTCCATTAGCTTTGATTCATAACTAAAGTGGGGCTGTGTAAAGGACCGTGTCTATTTCAAACTGTGCATGCGACAGTCTGGTATCCGTGTCCCCTGGCAGAACAACAAAAGGCGAGTGCTGTAAAGCACAGTGGGGCAAATGCAGTGAGCGCAGCTTTGATGCACAATGCTGTGTTTTTTTTCCCTTTGAGTGGAGGAAGACCGAGAAAATCCTGAGGTGATGTTGTGTTTGTGTCTGACGAAGAAAGGGAGAGGGAGATAAAGAGAGAAATAAATTGTGTGGGGAAAAGCGGGTCACTTCCAGGTCAAACAACAAAGATGTGGCCATGGCTATAAGCAACAGTACTCTGTGTGCTACACTCTGTAAACTATTTATTTTTCTAACCCCTCATCATAAAGCGGGTCTCTGGGGACTCTCTCTCTCGCTGAGTACTTCCGGACGAAGCCAAATCCCCAAAAACAGAGCTTTAAATAAAATAAATAAATCTGAAAACACCAGCCACAGATTTTAGCGTGGGCGAAGGGAACGTGGCTTTTGGAAAATGATGCTGCACTTTTGCTTTGGTGAGAAAATGTAAAGACGACAACTGCCCTTCCCCGCCCTTAGAATTCACTTTGAAATTTCAAAATACAGCTCATCACACATATCAGGTGTTTTTCATTATGCTGAGTGTGAGGGGTTCATTCTCGGTCTTGCTGCTTCTTGTCTGCAAAGCTTTGGACCCCATCATGAGGCCTGGTGACTGCTGACCATGTTTAGTTTTGTTAGATGAGTTTCTGATCGTACAACAGTGATTCATTTGACATCTTGACAACACAGCAGTCCAGGAGATGGCAACAGGTCGAATTTATGAGCCGCCATCAAATCACTACAGTAACCCGTTTTGTTGTCGGAAAACAGAAAAAGAAAAAGAAATATTCAAAAAGTAAAAGTAAACAAATCTGGGGCTGTATAAGTAATCAAACAGAGCAGGGGAGGACTAAATGAAGGATAAAACAGACACTGGGCAGAGACCGTCCCAATCCTTAATGCTGTCACACACAGTTTATATTTTTGCTGACCAAAAAAAGACAAACAAAGTGATTTAGCCATTTTCTTTCATTTGAATATTCAAGTGCGGACCAACATCTTGGTTGAAGTCAATCTTCAAATATTTCTACACGTGAAATGTATTCTGATGCAGTGACCCAGCTTGGTGTTTTCTCTCACCAAGCTCTGCACATTCACATCTCGTCAAAATATGGCGAGAAACACACGGGTTGTTTTCTTGCAACACTCTCACCTGAAGCAGGGCTGAATTTAACAAGATCATCCCCCTCCACAAAAAAAAAAAAGCCGCAGGATGTGCAGAGAACAAGAGATACTCTGTGTCATATTGAGCTTTTGAGACCAGTGGGGAGAAACATTTCCACACTGTCTTATTGGCTTGGCTTCATTGGATGTGAGCAGCTTGTGGAATCAAAGAGACAAAATGCCGTGAGCTAAACAAGCCCTTCGTTTCAGCTTTTCTTACAGCCTATTTAGTCAATATAGTCAATTAGCAACCCAGAGACAAACCAACAGGGTCACTCAGCAGTAACAGGATACACTTTGTGTAACTCTAAGTAGTGATCGGATATTATAAACATCCAGATTATAAAGATGCTGTGTGCTCTTCACAAATGAATGACCGTGACCCAGGTAATGAGGCAGCAATTATTTTATATCTGCAAGCAGGATTGTGATGGGAAATGTGTCAATATCATCCTGCCCTCACAAGTTTCTATGGTATTTATTTAGTTATTTTAAAAAAGAAACAAAAACTGCCTGATTAGGATGGAAAACCTGGTGACTCCCCACAGCTGTCCAAACCACCTCCTGATGAATCTGACTACAGCTGCAGTGGTGATGAAATTTTGACATGTAAATAAGGTAATTAAAGTCAATATAAATGCTTCTCCATTTCGTTTGTTGTTTTTTTCCGCCCAGAGAAGACTGAATTATGATCGCATGAAACTAGAAAGAGATAATTAGCCATGATATAAATAAACATTGCGGTTAATTATGCATCCTTTGCGATGCTTGCAAAGGCTGTCCCCAATATGATTTTTTAGGGCTTTGAAACTTTGGTGAGAATAACCTGTCAACATTTCAAACTTTATTACCATACTTAACAGTAAGTAACAGTAAGGTCTAGGCAAGAGAGTAAAAAAATGTAAATCCACCAAAGGCTACCAGTCGCTATCAGCAATTCTAAGGTGTAATGTTTTCTTTTTCTTTTCTCTCAAGGCTGATTCAACTGGCTTCAGCCTGCCTCATCAGTCAGCTGGTAAGCCTCTGGTGTCCGGGCAAACTCTTCAACTTTATGGTTATGTTGCATGAAACAGTTTCTTTGTTCACTCGTTGCAGCAAACACAATACGCGTCCCTTTTCATAACCTATAATCAACCGAATACCTACCCAACGAACAAATATCTGAACATTCAGGTCCTGCTCTTCTGCTTTCTATGCCTCACCATGCTGATAATGTGAAGATAAGGCTCAAGTTGGGTTGGTTATTGAACTAGACTATATGTTGTTGTTGTTGTAATAATATCATTAGGTAAAATTAGCATATGCCTCCTTAATGTCAAATCAAAATGATAACTATACTAGAAAAGTTGGGTTTATTTTGTACTGCTACTAAAACTCAGGTAAATTATCGGTTTGGCATGGCATCTATAATCTGTATAGTAGGACAGATTCTAAGAGACTTCCACTGAAACCACAGTATCTACCACACCTGACCAACTCTTGGCAGTGTTGAAACATTTCCTGTTTACTCAGAGCGAATCTGCACCCTGGATTATAGGTCCCAAACTATCTATTTCCATTGCAGAATCTGTTATCTTGCACCTGACCTAAGTATAGTCTTGAATGTGCACATAACTGCCCTCCTACATCTAAAGACTTGTGCCCGATTCCCGCTGTTGAGCCAACATAACCAACAAACTCAAGCTGAGCAGAAGCAAAAGGAAATCGCTTCTCCTCCAGCTCATCAGGATGTTGCATCATTATATGCAATAAAAAAAGAGAATGTGGTTTCTTATTGTTCGCAGAAAGGCACACAACTATGGGACATTACATTAGAGTCTGCAGGCTTTCGGTCAGTTTATTGGTCGATTTAAAACAGGTATGAGAAGTATGATAAATAAAAACAAACCACAAAACAATAAATATCCATGACGTCAATACAACTTATCTGTCGAACGTTGCAGTGCTTTTATTCGTGCATGAAGGCACTCCAGACAACTGCAAAGTGATCAACAAACTATCAGTTCTTCATAACCTCCTACGCGTTGAACTGAGAATATCTGATGACTATTTTCCTGTTACCTTGAGCTTCCTCTCCTGCACACACCAACTCTCCAGTGCCCTGCAGAAAACACAGTTAACCCTACGCATTCCTTCTGCGTGCGCCGTTCACAGTGTGAACTAGTGATGTTCATTGTAAAATCTGTGCACTACAATCGAGGCCGCGCGCACTAACAGGTTTCAATGGAGAAAAAACTCTGTGCGGCTTAATGCTGTGCGGCTTCTGTTCACAAACCGGTGTGCAGTTTACAACTCCCATTTAGGGATGTAGAAGCAGCGGCAGCGTCGGCGTGTCTTTACTCTTCTTAAATTGTGTCGTACTCCTACGAGCCTCCCATTACGCTCCCTCTATTCGCAGCCCTGACAGCTCCTTCCCTAACTGATGAATCCTGCATTTTTAGTGGAAGGCAAACTCACAAACAAACACACACAGACAGTGCATAAACTGGAAAAACAAAGTCACCCTGATTATTTTTAAGGGTCGGTTCACTCAAACCACAGTTTTCTCCAACTGCGCCTTGTGGTATCTACCCATGCAGAAAGTTTTCCTTTGACTTGCTCAGGTTTTCAGATTTCAGCCGCTGACATTTCTGCCCCCGCTGGTATACAATGGAGGAAATGGAATAAAATTTTGTTTGTGGTGCTCACAGCAGTGAAAAATTACAATAGAAAAAAAAACTCTGCTGTAATGTCTCTTTCCAGAAATGATGCCCCAGTTACTTGGGATAATCCACAGACCTCAGTGTGGATCTTATTTATTTATTTATTTTTTCGGATGGGGGCGATTATATGCATGGATTAATGGACCGAAATAGGAAAAACAAGGTCTTCCTTGAGGAAGAGACTAAGGGGTTTTAAATCCAACTCTACACTCTCCTGCAAGTAAGCATATACATACAATTCATCTGTGACGATACCTGCAAGCTATAAATGTCAAGAAGAAACATTCTCCTAATGAGGTAACATGGGAGGGAAACTAAACATATGTCTGCACCTACTGTGCACACACTTTGCATCTTTACCTTTATTCACTGTATTTCATATGTGATGAGTATGCATGCGGGGCCACCACTGATGACCCGATGCTATATGAGGAAATAAAAATCACCCCATGGGCTGCCAGCTTCATTTTAAAACAACCCACCTCTCTGGATAAGTTGTGAAAGAATATGTTGTAAAATGAGGTTAGCTCATGCGGAGCGCGACACAGAAATAGTTCCCCGAAACTCTCTTACTCCCTTTCTTCATCCCTGCGAAACACAAACCAGTGTTGACTCTATCCCAGCTTGAGCTTTGCCTTCTCTTTGTACCTTCTGCTCCATCTGAATTATTCTCTTTGATCCGGTGCTACCTCCCGGCTCCCAAGAGAGAAGAGACCTCGGTAGTGAGAGCTACGCAGAGAGACTGGTGCAGAGAAATGCAGACCTGTTGAACACTTTAACCCACCGTCAAAGGCTTATAGATGTGGATCTTTTTCAAATGAAGGTGACAACAGATATGCCACAGTCACATATCTGTATTTTGACTGATGTACAAAAGCAACAAGGTCTCCGTGCTTAAATGAAGCCATCAGTCCAATTAGTGTGTGATGCGTATGGTGAGAAGAAACATTAGTAACCAAAAGAGAGACACGTTTTAACATTTTGGTTTTGATAAGGTGTCCTGTATCTAGGTCCATTGCCCCAAATGAGAGGTGCAAATAAAGGCGCAGTGACTTTGGAGCAAATGTGAGATAACGATGGAGGCAGAGTCATAAAATACGCGGCCAAAAAACACTGCGTCACAGTCAGGGCTGCAAAGAGCATTTATTTTTCCTCTATCGATTTATCTGCCACCTGTTCCCCTGATTAATTGTTTTGTCTATAAAATGCTTGGGAATGGAGAAAAATGCTCATTGTATTTTCCCAGAAACCATCCTGACATGAAAATGCAGCTTTATTTTTCGACCAGCAGTCCAAAACCAAGTTATTCAGTTTATGAAATCATAACAAAGGGAAGCGACAATTTTTCAGATCTGAGCACCTCGAACTATCAAATGGCCTTGATGCGATGAAAAACCACTGAAACAACTACTTACATTAACTAATCATGAAAACAGTGTCTGATTAATTAACTGTGTAGTGATTTAATAAATGTAGTTTACTTAAACTGTTGCAATCATTTGTCCATGGTACATTAGATTAAATTATTCTTTGCTTTTTTCTTTACTAAAGTTTAACAG
>JAOXYL010000052.1:14381271-14395045 GCA_028564955.1 Terapon puta
AAGACAACTCCTGAAAGTGATGCAGATCAGTTGGGTGTTGTTGAGTCTGTTCATGGTTGCAGAGTGGTGATGGAGCTGTGTTTCTTTTTCCTCACAACCAATATACAAGAACACACACCAACTTGAAGCACATTAAATTGCCGCCAGACACGTTACTCATTCCAACCTGTGAAAGTGGAGGACGTGTTATTTCAGAGGAGGTCACTGCAGCATTGAATCCTTCTGGATGGTTAGGGGACCCGTCACACGTGGCTGAGTGTGAAGTACCTACATGATACTTCCTGGTGAAGTTCATTGCTGGCAGGTGAAAAAAGAACAGCTGGAAATACATGAGTCATGGAGGAGGCACGTGTCTGTGTGCAGCCTTTTCCAGGCCAACATTAGAGTCAACAGTGTATGTGCACTTCCAAACTGGGAGTGAACAGTGAGGTGGGGGAAAAAAGATTTCTTAAAATCAAAGACAGTTTGCAGGAGGTGCATGTTTTGTTTCCACTGAAATGAACATTTAAGTGACCATAACTGAAGTGTCAAGGTTGTTGTGGAAACCAAGAGAACTAGCAAATATTTCTGCCCATCACAAAATATGAGCTGTATATAGAGCAATTCTTTGGGGACACCCTTAACAAATGTAAATCATAATGTTTACTAGAGCGGCGGTGTCTTTTGGAGCATCTGCGGGAATAGCGGAGGTTGTTGATGAGGCTGAACCTCAGAGGGACGCGCATAACGTGGGCTGCGATGCTCTGAGGGGAACTTGGAACGTGGATCGCTCTGTGAAATACAGATAAGCAAAGCCCTTGTGCTCCGGGTGAGATAACTCAGTGTTTGTCTGCATAGCGCCGGTTTATGCATCAGAGCAGCCAAAAGGGAAAACGTCCACTTAATTAAATCAATTAGAGCATGAAGGGCCTGCCGAAGCCTCAGCTGAAAAACAACGCAATGGAACAAACTCAACAGCTTAACTCTTTTCACTAGTCGCAGAAAGTCCAACGGTGTGTGAGCTACAGCCTCCTCTTCATTTCACAACTTTTTCATGTTAGTAACAAACAAAACTTATTCACAAACCAAAGAACTGTTAAACTGGCATGTGAAGGTTACGGGTCATATCTTCATCTGTGCTTTCTCATATTAAAATTGAGGGACGCCGCTAACAACAGTTTATTCTTTATTCATCTCCACTCCTGCTGACCTTATCAACAGGTCAGGTTCAGTGCTCTACATTAAACTCAATACTTCACTTTTTCCCCGAATCTGCTTCATAATAAATAGCATTTTCCTGCGCTGACCGTGACTTCGGTATTTAACCCAACTGAGGATTTATTCATTACTCTTCTTTAAACATTCGATTTAGACATTTCCTGTAACTCTGCAGATGTCGTTTTGAAACTTTATACGGGCGGAATGAATGATATTGCATGTTGAACAGCGCTTCACGAAGGAGAGTGGCTCAAGACAAGGCCTGGTGTCACATCTTATTAACGAAGACAGAGCTGCAGGCAGATAAAGTGATTTGGTGGAGAGGTGTAGGAGCATGTAATTGCGCTGAGGGAATCCATTTGCAAGAGCAGCGAGCGCAGAATCCGCTCTGATCATCATTTATGATCATTTATGACTGTAGCTGTTTGTCAGGGTTGTGTCTGATCACGGCAACAGTAAACCTACAGCACTAACCATCCACATTAGAGATGATGTAAAGATGACGATTGCGACCGTGTGTCTGAAATTGACAGGAATGAGTTCATTTTAATTTCATTTCATTCATTCATCTTCTATACTGGATTATCCTGACTACGGGGTTGCAGGGTGTTGGAGCCTATCTAAGCTATCATTGGGCGAGAGTCGGGGTGCACCCTGGTCTGGACGCCAGTCCAGTGACATTGAAGGACAGACAACCATTCACACTCACATTCACACCTAGGGGCAATTTAGAGTTGCCAGTTAACCCGCATGTTTTTGGATTGTGGGACGAAGCTCGAGAACTCAGAGAGAACCCACACAGGCACAGGGAGAACATGCAAACTCCACACAGAGGGGCCTGACTTAACTGGCATTGAATCCATAACCCTCTAGCACCGAGGCCACGGGGCTCTCTATCACTGCACTTCCCACCCTTTAAATGACTTTGGTCAGTGCATCCCATCCCAATCAGTGCACCCAATTATTTTCGTATATACAATTACCCAGAAGGTTTGTTGCCATCACAATGTAAATCTTGTGCTGCTTTTTGTGGAAAATTAATCAATGGTGAAATCTGAAGTTGATTTATTTTCTGCTAATTGCCTAATTGTGATCTATCATTTCAACTGTGTGTGTGTGTGTATGTGTGTGTGTGTGTGTGTATGTGTGTGTGTGTGTGTGAGAGAGAGAGTGTGTGTGTGTGTGTCTAGAGGTCCTGAACTTTTGTCCAAAGTTTACACTCTCCGGCTAAGAAGTGTTGGGTTTCACCCTTCACTCCATCTGTCTTCATGGCCCAAAGTACCAATTTTCTGCTACGTAATATGAACCCCCCCACCCCAACCCCACACACAAACACACACATACACCCAACTAGACGAAAGTGTTGGGGAGCTATCAGTCCTTCATTACAATTTAACAAGCAGTTCTCAGTCTGTTTATGAATTTATGGGCACTTTTGGCCGTTGAAGGAGGAGCTGAACTTACAATCTCTGAAGTGATCTCTCCCAGAAGGCCGCAGGTTTACGGTCTCAAAGTCTTTTGCGTCACGCTATCAATGAAGAAACACTACCAACATTAGCAGATGAGCTTCACAATTCTCTTTGTTTCAAAACAATATGGTTACATTCTTATGTTTCCACCATCATGTTTCCAGTTCTTAACTCCATAACCTCTATGATCACCTCCAGTGCCGTCTCAGGCCATGACATCATCAAGCACCATCCAAAGATTACAAAGTCCACTGCTGTGACTTTGTGGGCCGAGCGTGTGCAAGGCCGAGATACTGTGCCAGTGTACTGCAGCCAGCTTCGCTCACTCCCAGATTCCTCCCTCCCCTCCTCCCTTCCTCACTCCTGCTTCATCCCTTCCCATCATGGTCTCCCCCCTCAGTGTCCCACAGCAGGATTAGGCTCGGTGCCCAGTGGTGACACAAGGACACTGGAGCCACCAAACTGTTAGTTCAGTTGTTGGGCATGAATTAGGAACTCAAGCCGGGTGGCGGAGGAGGGAGGTGATGACAGCAATGAAGGACAAGAAAGAGTGAATGGACAAACTGAGAGGAACAAAAGAGGAGTGAAATCCTAAACTATGGATAGGAAGCAAGAAAATAAAGCCTTGGTAAAACTAAGAGCCTGGGTGTGGATATCAGCTGTATTTTTAAAGTGGTGCTTTGAACTAAGTGCTGACATCAGCATGCTAATATGCTCAGAGTGAAAATGTTTACATGTTGATGCTGAGCAGGCGATGTTAGCCACAGCCACCATCTGACTTTACTACAGCTGAGGCTGATCTCAATGTCACTGTCTGTGCAAATATTTGGTCACACACCAAAGTATTGGGCAAATCGTTGACCTGATGATGGCACTAGATGATATGCCAAATGATCACCAATTACTTTATGATACATCACTTGGGAAATATTAATGTTTGTGTCAATCCATCACATAAATTATGTGATATTTCACAGAAAGTGAAACTTTGTGTTACGCAGAAAATAATACAAATCATTGGGATTTCACCCTTTGGGGCACCATCAATATCTGCTCCCAATTTGATGGCAATCAATCAGCAGTGTCGAGATGACAAAATAGAACAAAACAAAAAAGTCAACCTCATGGATGTGTTAGATGAAGAGCAGGAAGACCAGCAAAGCCATTAGGATTCATCCACTAAAGAGAATGAATGTCTCTACAAAATTAATCTCAATCTCACATCAATCAGTCTGGACTGGCTGACATTTCCATCCCTCGAGCGTCATGTAGATAAAAATCACAACAATTAAGAAACTCATTATTGCTCTGCAGCGTCATGGTGTGAAGGAAATTATCGATAACTGAGGGAAGATATAAATTTAGAAAAACAAACGCAGCACAAATGATGCAACTATTCATCGGACACCGTAACTTCTGCTTAATAGTATCACAAATCCTCTTTCTCCTCCTAGATCACCGGGTCACAGGGGAGGGGTCCTTGGTCATCAGTGTATGTACTGACAGTTTAATGGCCAGCCATCCCCCACATTACACATGATTACAATGACAATGGGATGACCTTTATCTCCCTACCAACATGATGCACTTTATGAGTGACGCTCTATGTCTCCTGACTGCCCATCTGTGCCTGCTCTTATTAATTCCTTCTCCTCTCCAAGAGAGATTAGGATTTCCTGAGGGAGGCAAACATTACACGTTCCACAAAGCCCAAATACCAATTCTGACAATGATCTCTATTCCCTGCATGGTTTCCCCCACTGCACTGTAGCTTCTTGTAGCTTCATAGTGAAAGGTAATCCAAAAGAAAAAAAATCAAGGCAGTGTAAATTGTTTGGTCATAAGGAGAGTAAGCCTGTTCTTCACAAACGCATAAAGCTGTGTTATTTTGTGTGTCGAAAAAACATTTTAAAATGTAGCTGAGGCACAAATATGTTGAGGTGATATAAGGATATACTGTAATGTAAAAAGCCTTAATTAAGTCTCAAACACCATTCTGTAATGGAGTGCTTTAAAGTGACATATAAATCTATCCAGAGTTCACTTTCCTGGAGACTCTACATTTAGTACGGGTCATAAAATGTAAGAGGATGATGCAATCAAGTTTAAAACCTTTTTCTTCTTCGTCTTGCAGCTCGGATGTTTAAATAAAATGACGGATATCTTGTCCAGTCTTGAAATTACTATCTTCAATTATTTAACTACCAATTACATTATTAAAAGTATCAATTTTTTATTGTTAAATTATCTCAGACTAATAAATGTATAATTATTATATGGCACTATGGGCTGTTCACATATGCTTGCCGCATAGTAGCTTCTACATACAGTAATAGGCCCATTCAGGTTTTAGTAAAACGACACTGACAGGCTCACATTACACAAAATAGAGCTTTCTTTTCACACCAACTCCTACTCCAAACAATGGATGAACAAAACATTGTCTGGGCACTGCGTGACATTTAATCACTTACAGTGTGTGAAGAAATTCTAGGCCCATTAAGCATCATATCAGAGAGGAACGAGCAGAGTAATTAGTCTCAGCTCGTAACTGTGCAATCAAATGTAACAGAAGACAGAAGAGGATTGGGCTTATTATCTAATCTGTAAAGATGTGGCTCAAATGACAAACTGCTGTGTTGGACTGAGGAAGCCAAACAGTGAAAAAGAAGAAACTCAGTTATTCATCTGAAGTTTTGGGAAATATTAAATGATCGCATTTTATTTACCTTGAGTTTGTTTCCCCGTGGTCATCAGTCACTAGTTAACACATCAAATGAGGGAACAGTTAACCGTTTACACCTCCGTTTGTTCTTTTTAATCAGCCTGGATACGTCGCTAGTCATTACACACAGGCTGTTACTGTAGAAGCATTACCTTCACACCTTTATGTTGAGTAATTAAGAGATATTAACCTTTCTGCTATTTTTGAAGTCTTAAACATCTAGATTAGTGTAACCGTTATCACTGTCCAGTACAAATCCTAATATATGCATATTTATACAATATATACACAGTGATTTGGGCCTGATTTGAAGTTACCTTCAACAGAAGAAATGCGTGGTTAATACATGTATCATTAACCTGCAGCACTTGTTTGCCAGTTTTCCATTATGTCTTGAGATAAACACCATAACTATTGCAAAACTTGCTTCTGGTATTTACTACTTTGTCTGCCCGTTAAGGATACCTTCCTGAGAGGTTAACGTTCAAGACTTTTTGACTTTATTAATTCATAAGGACGCACCATTAGTTTTATTCTCTGTGAGCTAAAGAAAGCAATTCAGAGTGACTCAACCTTTGCATGCTGTGTGCTGCCTACTCATCAGCTGCGGGGCTGCTGCTGACTGAATGAACAGGCATCTGCTCAAAACATCTTTTCTTGTCTAATCTCATTTCAAGATCCTGTAAATTATTCATGCCTTCATACGTATTTGAATTCTTAATATTCACCATCAGTAACTTGTAAAAGGTTGATAGCTTGACTTACATGAGCCTTTAATAGCCTCACTGAGGCTCAGCCTCTTCAGAAATACAATGTCTAAACCTTATTGTGAAGCCAAATCAATACAGTAGCACAAGGTAGGGCTGCGAATAATGACTATTTTCATAAATAACTAATCTAACAATAACTTTTTTTCTTTCAATCAATCAGTTAATTGTTCAAAAACCAAGAATCTGGAGCTAGAATCTTTTTCTTGCCTCTTTCCTTAAATACTACCAACAAATGATGAATGGACCCTCATAAATTGCTGGTGGTTAATTTCCTGCTGACTAACCAGTGCTTATCAAGGTTGAACTGAATGGGACTCAACATCATGTTTGGTGACAGAGGCGCTCATCTCTTTCTATCAAATCAGGTTTTGACATAGAACAAAATCTGCCTTGATTTCTTGTAGAGAAACAACAAATATACAAGAACTACAAATCTTAAGAGTCATAACACACAACAGATTAAAAGCTCACAGTATAAATCATAAAATTCAGTTTACAGAGATGATAATCCAGACCCTGTTCTTTCATGTAACTTGTAACCATTATACTGCTACAACAAATAGCATAGAAATACAGTACATGTACAAAGTAGTATAAAATGGAAATACTTAGCCTTAGAATAGACTTTATTGATCCCTATGGGATGACTCCCTCAGGGAAATTTAAGGTAAATTTACTCAAAGGGTCCTATCCAATCCTGATACAGTCTGGCTGAAACTTGCAGCTCTGTTTCTCTCATCCAGTATCCCTGCACTTTTAGAAGACACAGGTCTAGACATCTCCTACAGTGTACAGTATGATGCACGGAACATTTCCAAACAAGATGTGCGCTCCTCACTTGTGATGTAAGGGAGGAAGTTTCTGCAATACAGGCCCAGCAGTCACTTCCACATACCTGTCATTGCTGAGCGAACCTTGTCCTAGACTCTGCGTTGCCACGGTAACCTTAACAGAGGGTGTGCCTGCAGTGTAAAGGTGTGCCATGAGAGTGTACCTGCACCAAGAGCTGCACCTCAGAGTAACCTGAGTCACTGCCAACAGGAGTGCATGAGGGAAAATGAAACCTCACACATCTCTTCAAGAAAAAAAGATGAATATGCAACTTCTCCAGACAAGCAACACAGACAATGCATCCCATCATCCAGTGGGACTGATGGGAGGGATACTGGGTGCAGTTACCACGAAGAGCCGCTAGAAAAACATTGACAAGCTCGGCATGTGGCACCAATCGCCAATTTATGGTGTTTTGGCAAATATGGCTCATTGTTCGAGGCTATTGCGGGTTTTCTTTTGAACAGCAGCTCTGGTCTACTCCCTGCCAGTGATCAAATCAGTGGGTTTCTTTTGAAACGTGGAAAATAGAGGCAATGAATGTGGAAAATAAGTCAAAAGGAAACAGCTGGGTTGGAGAGCAGAGGCGTCTGAGGACCTGCCGTGGGTAGCCCTGGGCTCACGGGCCTTTTAAGAAAAAACAAAATCTGAAATCTGAAAAAAAAAAATTCAAATGAAGTGGGTGAATCTGAATCATGTTTCTGTTTTAAAGATGAGTGAAAACAAAGCAACGCACAGTGAGGTATTTCTCCCCAACAGGCGCAAACGCGAGCAGGCTGAGGCACAATGTCTGGTGAAACCCTCCTCCTGAGTGGACAAAGACACCGGCGTCAGAGCCACAAAGTGAGAGCAGCTGCCGGCTCTCCAAGCAACTTCTGCCACTGTTGGATATTTCTGACCCCTCTGCGCGAAATTTAAACCAAAAACACGACAAGGAGACGCGCTCACGCGGCGCAGGGCTGGTCGAAGTGGCCCGTCCAACTGCAGCAAGTTGCAGAGTGGCTGCTTACCTTAGTGTTCACTCCAGTGAGAAATGGGCAGACGGCGACGCGCACCACCACGGAGCCACCGCGCACCGGACGACGGGAGAGTCGGCGCGTAAAGAAGCGACAGATAATGGCGCTCGGGTCCTCCTTGCTTCGGGTTTCACTGGCTTTCTGTCCCTCAGAGCATGGTCTGGACACGTACCGCTCGACCTATCCTCGCTTGTTTTCTCTCTGTCGCAGGCTGACTGCCTCCACATCCATCACCCGCGTCAAGCGCGCCCGGCCGAGCCAACGGCTTCCGCTCACGGATGTCAAAATAAAACGTTTGGGAGGCGGACTGGACACTGCTGCTTGAGTTTTAGTACTTTAGCTTTACCGATACTGTAGTGATATAGACATTGTGTTGCCAGGATCTAGGAAATAGCATGTGGGGAAAAAGTAAACACTTATCAAAGAATAGCGGATTGTTACATGTGAAGGGTTTGTGCAAGTTACAAAATATACTCAGCAAATCAGATTGTACTCAGGCAGATTCAAAATAACGTTACAACGTGCTTTACAAGGGAAAAACAAATAAATCCGCTGGTTTTCACACGCAAGGAACTTTTTTTTAGAGAGAGATTAAAAGAGGGTTTAAATATGTAGAAATGCGTGCATTCAACATGAGTGACCATTTGTAATATGATATGATATGATATGATATGATATTACATTATATTATATTATATTACATTATATTATATTACAGATGTAGTAGTCATTAATCTGGTGTTACAGCTGGTTGGTGGGAAGCTGATTTAACTACTGGAAATACTATTGGTAAGTTTAAATGCATACTCATGTGCTGTATTCAAGGATTCAAGGATTCTTTATTATCATTTCAAACACATGTTAAACATGGGATAGAAACGGAATTAGTTACCCTAGTCCCAGAACAAGCCCAATACTAAGAGTATTTTAGAAAAATAAATAGAATATAAACTATTTTAAATTAGGCAGAATATTTTCAAATTCAAATCTCAAGCTAAAGCACAAGCAAGGGAAATGAGCATGTAAACACATGTGTAGTATTTTAGTTTCATATATTCACCTTTAGTAAGAAGGATTTAAAGACCATCAGTCTCTGAAGGTACAGTAACTTTAATTGAGTATGTCACTGTTATTGTTTTACTGTTTTGTATCATAATATATTTATTTGTTGACCTATTGAACAATCTTTCTATTTTCTATTTGAGTTTTATCCCCTGTTTTTTTATTTTATTTTATTTTATTTTATTTTTTGCTGTTTGTTTTTTTTTGTTTGTTTTAAAAAACAAGCTTTCATTTTGAAGGAACATACTCAGGTTTCCGGTGTCTTCGACTGGCTTGACAGCCGGTTCCGTTGGTGACGTCACCAACGCCGGGACTCGTACAGGACAACGCCAGAGGAAAAGGGACAGTCTGGGGGACCTCGAAGTTTGCTTCAAATTTTGTTTTTTATGTTCGCAATGCTCCTAAATTTTCTGTCACATGTGATCGTTGAGTGTTGTGGACTCATAAAGGCTGTTCAGCATCAACACCGTCCTTCATTCATGAATTCAACAGTGCTGGATACAATGACTGAAGTCCATTTGTGTTTTTGATACTCGGCAGTTTACACCAGATGGCAGACAAGCTGTTTTTCCATAGACCAAAAAACTACAACATCCCATAAAGATGTGCTGAATTATACAGAATATTCATTTTATATTCATAAAATATTGTCAAATGTATTATTTCAGACACTAGATGGGTCTTCGTGTGGCTGTCGGGGGTTTAAAAAAAGAAGCTTTATTTTCAACATCTGACATTCAGTATGAAAAAGTAATACTGGCTTACACAAAACAGTCCGCTTTTAACCAGATACTTCAGCCAACCATATATAATTATGAGATCGTATTCAAATATAAGATCAAAATATGGAAAAAGTGTCATGACTGCAAAATAATGTACAAACATATGTACACATATCTAGATAGGTGAAGTAAATCTACAGCGAGGAGCAGCAAAAAGAAAGGTTTTATATGTTATGATATATGGGAATGAAAGGAGACAGAAATATGATAAATTTATAAAAATGATTTGCACTTCAGAAACAGGACTCTAGTGGTGGTTTAGCTCAGGACAGATCTAAATAAAAGGAAAATATCATGATCAGGTAAATTTACTGTTTGCTGTTGAATGTGGTAAATGAGCAGGTCTTATATTAAACAATACTGACGGTTAACCATCAGAGAAAAATTCAATTTAGCCTGAGGTGAATCGGTCCAGGCACCTCCCCTCTTCACAGTTTTCAGCAACATACCAGCTGAAATGCATCGTATATTTTTATATGTTTGAATTATCTCACATGAGTGTGCCCTGAGGACTCAGCTAGTGACAATGACTCACTCCTTACAAGCTAACAGCCTATATTTTACAACTTGGTAAAAATGAGTCAGTTCTATTTTGGTGCGGGAAGGATGTTGACATTTTATGGTTAGTTTGAGATTCATTATTCAGAAAACTTAAGTAAAGTAATGTTGACAGCCTGCTGGTTCAGGGAGGCAGTGGAGACTGATGTGTTAAACCAAGTGAGCTTGTTTTTGGTTCCAGGTTTGTAATACTCATGCAGTTTTGTATTTTTTCAACATCATGCAAATTTGAATAATATAAGGAATCTCAGGTTATTGTCTTTATATAAACTCCGAATGCTAAAAACAAACAAAAATAGTGAGAAATGAGAGAATGTGAAGAAAAGACCAAATTTGGGCACAGTTAGTGTGAGCTTTGGATCTTCTTTGTGTATAAGCATATATTTATGTTTTTGTCATTATTTTCTATTATTTCACTCTACTGGTTTTTCCTGGCATTTTACCTTTCAAATCAAATGATGCTTGAAGCAATGACTCACTGCATATTACACAAATCAGGAAACTAGTAAAGAAAAGGCTTTTTAAAAAAAACATATTTTCTTAAAAGCATTGTTATCGACTCTGTTTATGACATTAAAAATTAACATGAAATTAACATTTTAGAAAACATCTGAATTTAAACTTTAAGTCGATAGGCTGTCTGACATCCTTGACACTTGACTTATAGATACACTATACGTCATCCTCCTCACCAACTACACACCTGTAAAATTCATTTTAACAAACTGGATTCAAGTCATAGTATTCACCTCCCATTTTTATAAATATGTTTCACGTGCAATTTTCATCTGTTTAACAGTTCATTTAGGACAGGTACTGGCGGCAATGCATTCCCTCCTTCCTTGTTCGACAGCGCCTCCACATGTCTAATTGTTATTCCTACACTGGAAAGGAGATAATAATTGAACTTAATAATTGAACTTTTCATGTACAATTTACTCATCTGTGATTTTTGGAATGTGATTTTGACAATAACTGGCCTATATTTAAACTTCAGTTTTATTTCTATAGCTGAAGAGCAAAATAGAGCAAAATAACAAGAACTGAAATACAAAGATTGAGCTGCTGGAGAAGAATGGAGTCACAAGGGGGCAGAGCTTCCCTGGCAGACAGACTGCACACTGTCTCCTTCAGTTGTGCATGTCAGACATACCAATCTCTACAGACTCACCAACCGACTGGTGAACATTTCTCCCTTCTACTCTTACGTTGACAATGACTTTCATATCATAAAAATTAATTTAATCATAAAGCACATGCTTATTTGACAAAGTTGAGCTCATTGGCTAAAGAATAATTGTAAGCCAAGGCACATGCTTAAACAGCCATGATGCTATCAAATGTCATGGTTGAATTTCATTAGGACATCTTATGTTCTCTGACAGCTGTATAGGGGATTCAAAGCTGCTGTTAAAGTGCAAAATTATTGGAGTGGTTTGTTTTTCATACCCCACCTCTCTAAGCCCAAAGACGGCTCGACTTCATTAACAGAGTCTGAGTAACACTTGTCAACACCCTGCCTGCCACTGCTATAACCAGGATGTCTTCCATTTTAGATCCACGCCCCTCATCTTCTCACTAGTCACACCAAATCATCCTACTGAGTGACTGCTGAGAGTCCCTCAGCCAAGCAGAGCTATAGTTACAACGCTGATGAAGCTAGTTGTTTATTTTGGCAGAAAGGCGCCCGGCTTTAAGTCCACCTGATTGAAAGTGATGATGTACGTGATGAACCACTGGCTCCTGTGCTATGTTTGCTATCCTGTGGCCTCCGGGCCAAGTGAAATGTAGCAGCAAGTAAAATGCAGAAGTCTATAATAATAAATGTGTGTTTTCTTTGTTGTGGCTGTTATCACGCATATCATCTCCAAACTATAATACAGGGTGAGAAATGGGTTTCAGTGGACACAAGACAGCAATGATACTCATGACATATGATTGAATTAACTGATTGAATCTAGTAATTTCATTGCATGTTGTTAAGAAGCTAAAATTAAAGTAGTCTAACAGAGCAGGGGAGAGTTAGAAGAAAGGCAACTGGACAGGCTTGCAATAAATAATTCTTTCATGGTTAGAATTTGTAGTTTAAGATATTAGAAACGCCTCTCAATTTGAGTGAGGCAATATGTCTATGTTAATGAATAGCTGCATGCGCATTATAGGCATATGCTTAATTCTTTTCTTTTCGAGAATTAAATAATAAGATGCTCTCCCATCCATCTATTTACTATGACTATGACAAACAACTATCTGAAAGAATATTGATCCTAATTGGAGAGAGTATATGTGATATATAAATCTGTTCAGTGAATATACATTTTACACCAATCTCTTGCTTTTTTGGGTTCTCTGTGATATACAATGTGTTTTTTCTGATTAAAAGTGTACTGAAAGACTACAGAAAAGTCACACAAACTATCACAATAAGATAAGTCTGGTTGCATACAAAAGGTAGCTGAATTGTTGGTCTCATGAACAGAGTTTGTAGGGGCATAATCTGGTACTGAATTTTTAGAGACAGTTTGAAACAGATATCCTCTTTTCATACTGACCGGCTGTGCCATGGCCTGTTATTCTCCACCATTATTGTTAGGTTTAAGTGTGTTCCCGCCATTTCACTTCACCGTCTCACGATTAGCTCCTGTCCCTCGCCCATAGGTCAACAAATCGCCCTGCCAACCACTCATGTACCTGCTGAATCAAACTAATTTTGTTGGTTTCACCTCTTATCTACCAGTCTGTTTTTAGCTTTCTCTTGATGTTTGTTCACCTTTCAGATTTTCTGCCTTTGCTCACTGCCCATCTTTTGTCAACCTTATTTGCTGTCAGAAAAGCCACATAACTAGAAATCCAACAGCATCACAAAGTGGGGGCAGCTGAGCACATTTGGCCCCCAGCTGCCACCACGTCATCAACCCCAATCTCCCACCAACCTCCAGATCTGCTGGGTCTATATTCTGGGACATGGGGCTTGGTGCTAGCTACCACCCTGACAGCTGCCCTTGCTTTGCAATGGACAGAATTAGTAAGATAAACGCAGCCAGAGACAGAGGGGCCCAGTTGTTGTCCAGATAAGTGAAGTCAGATGAGCCTGCAGCACCCTCTTAGTGAATGGGAACATGAGGGAAACAACCGAGTTATTAAGACTGAGACTTCTCACTTAAACTGATTTAGATGAGTTGGATATGATACTTTGGCTCTGTCTGAAAAGGAGAAGATGGCAATTAACCTTTAGATAGAAACAAATCCACCAAATGTTCTTATCTATTTCTTTATCTTTATTAACCTCTTGTTTGAATAGATGTTGAGCGTGTACTTTACTAAAAAAACAAATGTGACACTGAGCATTAAATCACTTTACCTT
>JAOXYL010000052.1:14395145-14410212 GCA_028564955.1 Terapon puta
GTTGTTTTCCTGAATGTCTGTGTAAATGCATGCTGGGGTAATCATTAAGAAATAGTGGATATATTGAAGGATCAATGAATACGTGAATGAAGGAGCAGGAGCCTCTTCAGGAAAGAAGAGCCAGTCAGTTCCCATCTAAAGTATCTTCAGACAAGTAAGGACAAATATTTCAAAAGTAATCAGGTTCAAGGTTTATTGCGTCCCGTTGCGCACACAGATATCATGAAAAGTAACCCCACTCCTCACAGTATGGCCTCAGTGTATAATGGGACCACAGGCGACAGAACCCATCTATATGAGTTAAACATATAAATATTTCTAAATCTGTGGCTGTGTAAAGATATACCTTTGACTTGAAACAAAGCATGATTTTAAACATAATCTTACACAGTGAAGCCCCACGATGCATTTTTCTAAGTTAAGTACAGTTACTTTTCCCCGATCTATCATGTGATCATATCTTATATAACCTTGGAAATTATTTGAATTATTAGCATAATCTCCTCTGTCATGCTCAGTTTAAAAGTTTGAGCAGTTACAGAAATCTATAATAGGGTTTTTACTCTATTATTCTTAAAGTAGTTTTGCAGTCCTGCTTTCATCACAAACTCAGCCAATATGATCTAATATCACATTTAATTTAGGTTCGTTAGTGCCAAGACTGTCTTGTTTTGTTGCAGAATTTGATTACTCATGCAGAATAAAGCCATTCACCTAACTACATCTGTGCAAATTGTCCTGTACCAGCAATGACAAAAGATAGCTTTATTCCAAGATATCCAGTAAATAAATAGATATATTATGGTATACAGAGCTGGCTTTCATTCCAACCATCCTTATAGTTTTACTAGGTTTCATGTGCAGGACTGTTTCTTGACTGGGAACTGAAACAACCTGAAGTCGCTCCAAGCCGTGAAAATAGTCTGACACACCCAAAATAATCACAACTTGTAATTTTTAAGTTTGTAGTTTAGTTTTTTAAAAATACATACAACAATGTCATTGTCAAAGAATATGACGAGATGTTAAGTGACTTTCACAGGTGATGGCCAATGGGTTTAGTTTCTTTTGGATAAAGCCAAGCTTGCTGTATCCCACTGTTGCCGATATTTAGGCTAACTGGGTGCCAGCTGTAGTTTTATATTTAATACATGCAAACTCTCACCAAGAAAAGTATTTCCACAAAAGCCAAACTATTCCTTAAAATCAAGTTAGTGCTACTGTAGTTTTAAATAAAGTCCTGCTGTACACTTGCTTAACTGCATGTATATCCTATTCCCACAGTGGGAGCCCAAAATGATTCTGTCTCTCTTCATAAGTTCTAATTGCCCATTTGAGACCTTTCATTAGGACGCTGCACGGTCTTTAAAGTCTGCTGCTGGGATCCATTTCAACCAGTATAATGGGCAATGCAGTGAAGTTCTTCCAGAGGATCATATTGGATCTTGGATGACCCAGAGAAATTCCAGTCCAATTGGTTGCTGTGACATTAATGATTAACAGCTCACTAGTGATGAAGGGGTCTGCCCAGCTTGACCTTTCCACATGGCTGTATTTGCAGCAGAAGTAAGCACCAGGCTTTAGCATCACGATAGCCTTGCAGTGCCCAGACAGCTGCACCCTTATCCCCTGGCCTTAGCAGCTGAGTTGGAGGCCTCGATACAGGGCGCAGAGTGGGGGAGGGATGATTGTGTACCTGCTGTACATATGCAAGACGGCTGAGGGCTTGGGGGCAAGGACTGAGGGCATGTCAGGGCAGTCTTGGGTAGTATTTTACTTGGGAATGAAACAGATCGACCCTTGAGCCACTAATAAGACCACATGTCTGAAATTAAGTGAACTGAATAAATAACTGTGACGTGTTTGGTAGATACGTTGGCCAACAAGACAAACATGGTGAACATATTATGTCTGTTATTCAAGTCAAGGAAATTAATAATAAATGAGGAAATCCCACTTTTTTATCAAAAACACATCAGATGCATGAATGAAAAGATGCCTGTTGGGCAGAGAAATCAAATTAAATATACTCTCATCCATCAGAACTAGAACATCATCTCTTGTTGTCTGTCATCTGACTTCAATTTTGCCCACTATTCTAAAAATTAACATTCCTGTTTCCGGCCCGTTTCAAACTAATTTAGAGTGGCATTCATCAACGCATTAGATCACCTTGAATATAAGAGCATTAAAAAAAATATTGTCATTATTATCAGCTCACAGTTAATTAAGCAAGACTATGGGTTTGAGTTTCAGTCTGCAAAGCGGCACACAGTGCAGTGCAACCGATTGCTGCCAAGTGCAGGCACACCTGGCCTTTAAAGGGAATGGGAGATAACTTTCTGGTTAATTCATTCATTCATTCATTCGTGTCGCCACCAAAATAAATCAATGATTAAGTTGGAGACTAAATAGCTCTGTGCATGTCACACCTTACTTTAAACCCAAATTTTACTCGATTTAAACAGCAAAAGTGGAGCAGCATGCACCCTAAATGCATTTGTGCCATGCATAATAGATTATTTAAATAGGGCCCTAAGCATTTACAGCCAAGATCCAATACTGTGGTGCCTTCAGTTAAATGCTATTGTCAACATGCTATGCTTTCTCACAAAGGCAGTGATAAAATGCTAATATTTATCTAGAGCTTAGGTTAGTATCTTAGCATGCTATGATGCACATAATAGTGCAAACATAAAGTAGAGTTGAGGCTATTGGGAGCGTAATGAGTTTTGCAGGTATTTGGTCATAAACAAAAGTATTGGATAAGTTTGACATGATGATGACACCAAAGGAGAAGTTAAGGGGTCGCCACATTTCTTATAATTCATCCTGAGGAGATCATAAATCTGTCATGAGAATCAAATACAATAGTGGTTAAGACATTTCAGTCAAAACCACAAATGTGAACCAGACAGAGGCTTAATGTCAAAAGGGTTAATCCTCTGGGGATGACACAAAATGCTTTTTTTCCTATTCTGATACTAGCTGAGCTGCTTCGGTCTGACCAATGGTGGTAGACTAACCGGTAGCCATACTGCTAGCATGGCTGGAAAACTCTTTTCAAACACTTATAAACATAAATACATGCATATACACAAAACAAACACACACACACACACACACACACACCAGTCCCTTTATGAGGGTCTACAAATAGAGCACTTCAAACTAGTGACGCATTTTGTCACTGGAGAGTGTCCAGGGACCACCAGGTCAGGAAAACCTGACAAAGAGACACGGGGAGAGAGAGAGAGAGAGACAGAGAGAGGTAGGATAAGGAAAGAAAGAGTTGGGGGCGACAGAGGCTGGTGAAGAACATTTGACAAGCGAGTGTGAGGTTGCAGAAAATAGTACAACAATTTTCTTAGAAACCATGTGGGTGTCTGTCATTACCAGGTCTGGATACTGTACCCAACACATTTGCAGGTTTTGAATTGAATGTGTATTCCCGTGTGGACAGAAATATAGGAAGGTAGAGACAGATGAGACATATGAGCAGGGACAAATCTCACAGGACAACAATCTTTGTTATTTGACCCTTGACATCCGTTCCATCGTACATCAAAGGCCATAATGTGCACCCTTATGTAACAGCATGCATGTTTGTGTTTGTGTTTGTGTGTGTGTGTGTGTGTGTGTGTGTGTGTGTGTCCAATATTATGATAATAAACACAGATATCACTCATATAAAGAAAACAGTAGTTGAGAAAAATGACTTGCTTTTCTCCAAGAAGTGGTGTAGGGAGGGACGATTCAATAAGACCACTGGGGGGAAAACAAAAATATTGGAAAAATTAAGGAGAATTTAAGTGAGTGAGAGAATCACTGAGTGAGTATGTGAGAGAGAGTGAACAACTGAGTGACCTTAAAAGGCCAGACGGCCTCGCTGGTTCCTGAATGACCAAGTGAAAGGGGGCCTTGGGGTTATCTCTGTGAAGCGCCACTGTATTTATAGATCATCTCAAAAAAGATTCCCTGCCCCCTTTGCCTTGCCACCCTTCCCTCCCTTCCCCTGTCTCCACAGTTGCCCCTCCCCCATTTTCAATTAGTCCCTGATGGGTGGAGTAATGCAATCAGGAGTCACTACAGCTCGCCACGAGCCTCCTCTCTCAGTCTGCCCCAGACTCCGCACAGGCACACACTCCTCAGACAGGAAGGTAAGACTCAGCTCTGTTCAACTGCTCCACTCTCCATCCATCCACTCGTCCATCCTTCTACCCATTCATCCTTTCACTGGTCTTCATTTGCCCTGTCTGCCACTCTCTGGGACGCAGCTGCTCACTGTGCTCTGGCATCCTCCCACCTGCTCATGTTCTCCCTTTTTCCACCTGTACCACAGTACCTTCACTATTTAACCACCTCCTCTCTCTCCCCATTTTCTATCCGCCTGTCTGTCTCAAAGGCAGCCTGACTTCCTCTTTTATTAAATACTTTGACTTTCTATTTTTGTCCCAAAAAATGCACAACCCCTTGTTGACCTGTTAGCAGAGATTATTTCCACCCTTCTTTCCTCCCTTCTCATCAAGCTCGCACTTCCTGTCAGTAAAACTGTGTTGATAAAGGTGTCAGCTTCTCACTTGTTATTATACAGTGGTGACTTTTATTTTGATAAACTGGTCTGTTCCTTTGTTTTTTGTGTCTTTATAGCATTTGATGCAGTGTAGTTCACCATTAAGTCTTGTAGTCACACATTCCAAGTGCACAAAAAGTACACTTTTAATGGAATACTACAACTAAGGGACTGAGAAGATTCCTAGAAAGATGTCTTCATAGTGGAGATAGTAGCAGAATATAGTTTATATACACTAGCTTGTCATTTTACACTTGGTGAAAGAGCTCAGTTTGAACTGCAACTTCCTCCTTTTCTTTTTTTTTTACTTTGAGTTAAAACTGTAATTCAGGATTTAATAGGAACATTTTCAAGTTAGAGTTTAACTTCATTTACCATTTAATCCCATTATCCACTTACAAAGCTATTATTAGTGACCGTTACTTGTACTTATCTTGTTCAGTGGAAATTCATCAACAATTGTTTTGGATGAGCTGAAAATTGAATTGAGCAAGATCTTTCAGAGTCTCACTTTCAGAGAAAGTACTGGTTTATAGTTTTTATTTCTTAACTTTTTTGCTTAACATTTTGAAGACAGTTGTATGCAAATTCAAAACATCTTGAATTATAAATAAAGAGCAAAGGATTGTAGGATATCTTGAGCCATGCAGCAAGCTACAGTCCGTGAGAATTGCTTTCTAAGCCTGGCTAAAAACAGAAATTTCTTTCAAAACCTGGAAAATAAATGTGAATTAAAACTAAGAAACCAATTTTTTAAGCACAAAGACTTGATACTCTGGGTGAAAGCAGTGGAACTTTCTGGGGATAGACCAGGCTGTCCATCCAACTGGACGCTGCTCAGTTTGGCGTCACACGATTAGCACCAAGAGACTCCCAGATGGGCAGCATCAAAGAGTCAGAAGCTGGGAAACAGCTGCATGGCACGTCTGAATAGCTGAAGGTTTTATTTGTGGCAGTTGAGATTATCCTTTTTTTATTTTTAGGAGTCAGATAAATCCTTATATAAGCTAGGTGAGTCATGGTGGGAGCTACAGACAATGAGGGAATGTGGGAGGGGCTGAGAATAACTCAGAGCAGAAAGGACAGGCAGATTAAACATCTCACCTTCAGCCAGATAAAAACCCTCTTGAGCGTCAGGAACGTCACAAATCACGCACTGATCTCATGTTGGACCACTGGGGGCGGGTGGGTACAAAGTGATCACAAATAGATCCGGGCACAATGAAATAGCAAGATAAAGGGAATAACAACAGGCGAGAACAGAAATACAACAAAAAACACAAAAAAACCCCAAGAAAAGCAGAGAAAATTTAATAGTTGTAAAGATATAATTTATTCATGTCATTTTTTTTTCTTTTCCAACTTTATTAAAAGCCTCCCTATATGGTCAAACCCTTGCTGAGGAATCAATGGACAGTCACATCAATAGCAGAGTATCTGTCTGACTGACAAACAGCATTAAACTCTGCATGTGCTGGAATACTGGAATACTTCTCATAAACTCCCTCTATTGTTCCCACATCTTCTCTATACCGCTCACGAAGATGCAGATATACACACACTCGAGCACGCAGCTTCCATTATCCTTCGTCAACAGAGAGTAAGAGTATTTAGGCACAGGTGGGATAACCAGGGGGGTTAACAGGCTGACCACAAACAGCTGCAGATTGTGAGTGGCCATTATTACGAGTGCCATTCAAACCCACTCACACACTCACATACACGATGACAAAGGATACCGCTGTGTACACCGTGATCCGGTGCTGACAGCTGGATGTGAGGTGATGGATGGGTCAGTATACAGTGGCATGGTGAGCGTCGGTATGCAACGGGCAAGAGTTGACTGTCTCTAAGCAGGACTGATAGGAGTTATTTATATCCTCCTCATTTGCCCCCTTCCACTTCTAACACTGGGGACAAAATGAAGGAGTGCTGAGAGATGGGAGAGAGAGATGAAAGGGGGGAAAATGCGACATGTTTCCTAGAAAGCAAGTATTGCTTGAAATTTTCAACCTCTAAGAAATGTCTCTGTTTTGTGATGTGTCACTGCAAAGGAATGTCTGAACTGTCAGAAAAAAAAGCACAGGATATGGAAATTTCTTTTTTTGTCTTAATCTTCCAGATAATTTTATTAAATCAAGAAGATATGGTAGTCTACCTCAGCTTTCAACGGCTGTTTGGATAAAGCCATATACTTCTGACAGAATTATTTTCTCTCTCCTCTCTCTCTATGCTTTTCTTCCAGGTGAGTGGCTCTAGGTCAAAATGACTGAGCGCTACGACTGCCACTACTGCAAGGAGTCCCTGTTTGGGAAGAAGTATGTTCTCAGAGAGGAGAATCCCTACTGTGTGAAATGTTACGAGAGCCTGTACTCCAACACCTGTGAGGAGTGCAAGAAGCCAATTGGCTGCAACACCAGGGTAAAGAGATGTCTCAAGACACTTTTGACCCCCAACATGCTTTTCTGTCTCCAGATCCAAAGTTGGTTCACCTCTAACTGTCCATCTGGTGTTCTTCTAGGATCTGTCGTACAAGGACCGTCACTGGCATGAGGAGTGCTTCAAGTGCTTCCAGTGCAAGCGCTCACTGGTGGACAAGCCCTTCTCCACCAAGGATGAACAGCTCCTCTGCACCGAGTGTTACTCCAATGAGTACTCCTCCAAGTGCCATGAATGCAAGAAAACCATCATGCCGGGTAAGGCCGGCACAACAGATAACTGCTTTCTTGTTGCTGTTAAGCACATATAAATAAATGGAGCTGATTGAAAAAATATCTTCACTAACTGAAAAGTGTAGTATATGTGGGTTTAAGTGAAAGCAGTATCACAGCAACAGTAACACTCTGTGTTTAAGTTAACCAGCCATTCAGCCTGCATTAACCGACAGGCTTCTCTTGTATGTAATGCAACAAAGATGCATTAAAGTAGATCTGCAGATGTCAACAAGACATCTGTTTTACACATGATTATTTTAAATCTAAATGTTGCTAAATGTGTCTATTACATACACACATACACAAACCAGAGTAATTATGTTAGGTTGCACAGGAGTCAGCCAGTGTTTAAGTGTATAATGGAGCACCTGTGATGTCAATATCTATAATAAGTTTATTTTCATATCTATTTTAAATATTCCTCAACAGACCAATTACCATTGTAATACCTAATGTCTAATATAGAATGTACTTGTAATTAACTTCAAGTTAAAAGAAAATAGAAAATCTCACAAAGAAAATTAAATTTATAACATTTTATGTCTTATCCCTCTTTGCATCATTTTACTGAATGAATGTATTCCCTTACTTTATATTTTTCTCTGAAGGCTCCAGGAAGATGGAGCACAAGGGGAACAGCTGGCATGAGACCTGTTTCACCTGCCAGCGATGCCAGCAGCCCATTGGTACCAAGAGCTTCATCCCTAAGGACAACCATAACTTCTGTGTGCCTTGCTATGAGAAGCAGTTTGCCATGCAGTGTGTGCACTGCAAGAAGGTAAGATACGCAGATGTACTGAACATTAACTCTGTGTGATTTAGTTTTAAAGTAGTTCTTAATTTTCACTCAAAGAACCATGATTACACCAATAGATGTTATATATAAGTCTGACAACACTGTTGTTCCCTCTAACTAGCCTATCACCACTGGTGGGGTGACCTACCATGACCAGCCCTGGCACAAGGACTGCTTCCTGTGCACCAGCTGCAAGCAGCAGCTGTCTGGCCAGAGGTTTACCTCCAGAGATGACTTCGCCTACTGCCTCAACTGCTTCTGTAACCTTTATGCCAAGAAGTGTGCCTCCTGCACCACCCCCATTAGCGGTAATGAGATTTTTTTTTTCAATAAATTCACACTGAATCTAAAAAGGACAGTTTATAACATGCTGAACTTGTTCTTCACTTTCAGGCCTCGGAGGCAGTAAGTACATTTCCTTTGAGGAGCGCCAGTGGCACAATGACTGCTTCAACTGTAAGAAGTGCTCCGTGTCCCTCGTCGGCCGTGGCTTCCTCACTGAACGTGACGATATCCTGTGCCCAGAGTGCGGCAAGGACATCTGATTGCATCCGAGGGACGATGAATACATCTGACTGGATGATGTTAGGATAGCAGAATGACAGATACAATGAATACTATCAGAGCAAAGCATCCATAGCATCTTTACTAGCATTATTATGAATGTACATTGTTTTATGCCATATTATACAAACTACTAACAGTGCTATTTGATTTTAGAACATTTAAGTTAAATGTTCCCTCTTTGAGAGGAAGTCATTACTGATTAAATAACTGATGGATTAAATGTAAAACAAAAGAAAAAAAGCTTGCTTATGGAATAGCTACATTTGCAGACAGACACAGTATGAAGTATTATGAAAAAGATGAGTATACTATATTAATGTAGACTATTAGCTTTGAAGTGTAATAATTATTTGTGCATGGACTAGCTTGATGCTGTAATTAGTAGAGATTTGTGAGTGACTTCTGCTATTATGGATTAAAAATTATTTACTTGAATTATTGCCAACTTTGGCTATGCATGAAATCACATGAATTTCTGTATTGATCTTTCTGGTTTGTCAAAATATTGTAACTTCTGAAAAGAGAATACACACATTTAACAAAAAAAAACTACTGCAGAAGGGTGAGTATACGATCTCATCAGATGAATTCATATTTATTATTTTCTGACTACAGTGTTAGTGTGACAGTACATTAAGTACTATACATTATATGTTTCGATATTGGCATGTCAACCATAGGTCACAATGTTGCTTACTGTTCTAATGTAATTAAATCAACAAAATTTATTAATTATATTGAGACAATTTATTTTAAAAATTGTTGATAAAAACATGACACTGGTGTTTTTCGTGAACTCTGCCTACATTGATTTCAAACACAATAACTCCAAAGTTATCAACAATCCAAATAAATAAACATAAAAATAATCTTGCTTTAGTTGAAATTCCTTTTTTTAGCCTGAATTATGAAAAGGTGATATACAAATACATTGTGTAAATGCAAGTTATACACTCCCTCTGTCAAAATGGCTTTTTAGTGATTTATTCTGATACAGCTGAAAATAATTTTATCTCCATTGTATTAGCGACATATTCACAATACCACACTCAGCTGATATTTAAAAACCCTGAAAAACTTGGGGACCAGCACTGAGGTTTGAATAACTCCAGACATTAGTAGAATGGAGTTCACTGAGGACAGAAATGACAGAAGTGTACAAAGACCCTTTAAAATGTTATGTTCCACAAGTTCTGTGGAGTATTTTTCCGCACTGTCTCACTGTGTGCACAACAGCATTACTTTAAAAGTCAAAATCCTAAACTAATTCTGCTGCATTCGTTTCTAAAGCAATCTTCTCATTTAACTCATAGAACAACTGCTTATGAAATTCTAGATAAACCCCAGGCAAGAAACTGACCCTTTTATCGTTGCAAACCAATGCATGCCTCTTAGTAAAACCAGCTTGTGCACAGCAACAGAAAATCAACAACCATCATTACTATAAATGTTATTTCACAAAACATATGATGCATATGCTGCTTTTGTTCTCCTGAAGATATCCATTTGTGGGACTTGAGGAGAGTTGCTGATCATTTATGGTAAGGGCACTTGAGGCGGTGGAAAGTAACAAGAAGACTTGTGACTTCAAAAGCAGCTCAAGCTTCTGAGCGTCACGCCATCGTGGCAAACTCTCAAAACTGAACGAGAGCTGAGAGGTGATAAAAGGGTTTTCCCACCCTTTGATGCAATCAGTGGGATAACTGTGATGGGGAGAGCACAGGTAGCAGGTGACAACATCTGGTGAGAGGGGAGTGATGTGTCCTTCAGAGCCTGAGCCTGAGAACCATCAGATCTGTGTGAATAGGGGTCAGGTGTCAGGGCCACGTCACATGCTGGATCTTTTTCTTCACCTGTGGAGACGTCACTGCATCCTGAAAAGTTGGAAGATGAAACATCAGCATGTTAGACAAACGATCAGTCCAACAAAACAATGTATCACAATGTTTTACCGATCCACTGGCATACTAACAGAAATTATTTATTAAAAGTATGGATTAACAATAAGTTCATTTGATTTTCTTAACTGTTAAAAATCAACACAGTTGTTTACACAGTGATTGTAGTTGTCGTTTTAATATATTGCATGTTAGAGCATCAGCTGTATTGTATCCACATTTGCCCAATTAAACTGAGCAACACAAAACAAAATCAATACTTCTATTACTGCATGTTTTCCTTGAATCACACAGTAAATTTAGGTGTTATACATATCTGAGGTGGCAGGCGAAAAAGTTCCTACCGAATTGTTTGATGCTCGTTTGAGGTTTGCTGTGTCAGTACTGTGATGGACAGCCGAGGAAGATGTGTTTCCAGATAGCTTGCGGATGGGGTTGGACAGGTTTGCAGCCGGTGGAGGTTTTAACCTGTCGGTGACTCCCGATGAGACAGTAGACCCCTCTGTTTTTTTCAGTTTTAGTTGGCCGGAGTGAGAGGAACTGCCATCAAACACAATCAGAGGTCTTTTCCTATTGTGGTCGTTACTGGAGCTGGAAATTACCAAATGACAATGACAATGATCAATTGTTTAAACTCAGATTTTCATGCTGACAGTCATGCTATTTTCTAGCAGGTGTAGAGGAAGAAGCATTGCCCTGTGCTGCCATTTTTTTGGAGGCACACTGAGATTATTCGCCTGTACCTGTTTGGGATTTTAGTGACTCACAACATACTGCAGTGGGAGAAGAGATACAGTAAAGAGTGTGCAGTTGCCAAGCCAGCAGTGCACTTTAATCTCAGTGCCAAGAATGATACGCCCAAATACTCTTAGACTACACAGAGTGTGCACCTGTGATCTCTAATATTCTTGTAAACCTAAATTGGTTATGTGCTTATAAACCTCTCTAAAAATCACACAGACACCTTGAGTCACGTTTCATTTGTTTCACTCATATTTGAACAGACTAACACATGGCCACGCTAAAAATCTGCATAAATTTACAGTCATGTGAAGAACAGTGTGAGTGAGCGTATCAGCAGGTGTTCTGAGCTGAGGTATCTTAATTTGTATCGGGAGAAAGTCACACTGATGTATCCCTATTACATTTAATGATCAATAGGCTGGACCATCAGCAGTGATGGAAGAAGTACAAAGATCCTTGGCAAAAGTAACCATACAATCATGTGTCTTTCATTTTCCTCACACAGGACAATAATACTGATACTAATGGACAAGTAAGATTTTTTAAAAATCTGGATTTCAGGGGCTCTCTCGATTTATACTTGAATGTGGATCTAAGACCAGTCACAGTTGGGGGAAGTGCACGGGAGGTGCTTGCATAGTGTTTCTTGTGCATGATGACCTACACCTAAAGATGTAAATCCAACCTGAGGAGGTCTAAGGTTTTCTTTTCATTGGGACTGTTATTGGACGCTCGTGAGGTTTTTCTGCTGTACTCTGCCTACAGACGCTCCCTCCTTCAGACAGAATCAGAGCTGGTGAGCCTCCACAGACCCTGTTTTAAACGTACCAATCCTCAAAGTCCGACCACTGATCCTGAATTTCACCACAGACACAGATTTAAAAACTCCGATTTACGGCAAAGTACAGACAGATTTGCCTGGTGGTGATGGGCTTGATTGGCATTGTGTGAACATTGTTTGACCACTGAATCACAGTACGAGTACCTAAGACAGTACTAGAGTAAATGTTACTTTGTACTACTGCGCTCTGTGCGCTAAAGAGCAAACTTAATGTCCCAGAAAACACAGTGGTGTTCACGTTGGAACCCCCACTGTGTCCAGCGGTACCTGTCCGCCCCGTGTCCGGCCGCAGTGCGCCTCCCCCGGGTCTTTTCCACTCTCTTGGCCCAGCGGCTGTCCGGTAACGTCCTCTGCGGCAGGGGGATGACGTGCCGGAGGTAAAGCTCCGTGAGCCGGTCCCGACTCTCACAGCCTCTGATGCTGACATTTTTCTGAATCAGACGGGAAGAAGAGTTGTTTTTCTACTACTGCTCACATTATTATAATCGTAGCATTAAAGAAAAACACGCAGATGTGCTGAGTGTTAGCCGGTGTGCTAACATTGAAGTGCATTTCCTCCTTCAGCTTCACATTAAATCGTACTCCACTGGTTTGTCTCCAAACATTGACTCACCTCACTCAAGATGAGCTGTAAAAACTCTTCAGACAGCAGCTCGGGGTGCAATAAAAGGTCCGCATCGGAGGTACTCACAGCCTTCCTATCTTGTCCCGTGGAGGTCGCCATATTGGATGCTCCTTCACTCCCGGCATGCACCGCGTCAAAACAAGCCAGCGTGCCTGTCACTTTCTAAAGCTAATTCGTTCATCTGTATCACAAAAAAACAAAGTGAGGTCATAGTTAGAGGGGATGCACACAATTATACAACAAGTACTGCACATATATAATATTAAACTGCAGTGTATCATCCGCTCTGCCGAGAAGGTAATTGTCTGAAACCAACCATCTCTTCAGAATCTGTACACCTCCAGGATCCTGAGGAGATCAAAAAAGATTGCACTCACCCTGGACACAAACTCTTTGAGGTGCTCCCCTCTGGCAGGAGACTGCGGTCCTCTCTCGCCACATAAACAGTTTCTTTCCATCTGCTGCCAGGCTCATCAACAGTTGAATTCGACCACTGACGCCCCCCAGTCCCTCTCCCCCTTCTCTCCTTTTCTCACACTTACACAGACACACACACTTTTCCCTTGCACACTCATCAATCTGCACTTTATAAAAGTTTAGATTTATGTATACTATGTATACGGTCTTTGTCATTTCATTATTTATCGTTATTTATATTCTCTTTCCTGTGAATGTCTGCTGTACCAGATGCCACAACAAATTCCTCGTAGGTGGAAATCTACCTGGCAACAAAAGTGGATGAGGTTTTCATGATAGAAAAGGTATAGAATGTAAGGCAAGATATTTTAAATACAGTCAACTGGAAACTGCTACTGCTGAAAATGGATATTATTACAGACATGGCCAGTCATGGATATCAGCCAGATATCAGCCCAGACTTAGACCTAGACTTAGACTAGACTTTACTGATCCCTTTGGGATGACTCCCTCAAGGAAATAAATAGAAAAAAGGGATACAGATAAAGAACAGACAGCACACAGGACAGTATAAGTTAGGATAAAAATAAGCTAATAAGAAATAATCTCTAGGTAGGATAAAGTAGATATGGGATGAATAAATAAATAAATATGGCTTCATGTGGAATGTGATTAAATTAAATTAAAATCTTAAAATATTGCACAGTTTGCACATATTGCACAGTGGATGAGGTTAGTACACAAAAACAATTAAACAATTAAACTATACTTAATGTGTACATGTACCGTAATTATGGTACTTGAATAAATGTTTATTCAAGTTTATTCTACTTCTTATATTCCACCTCTGTTAAATGAGAAGTGTTGGAGATAGGTGGGTCTGCACTGAATTCAATGTACTAACATGTACAAAGCGCAGCCGACTGCTCTAAATGATTTTAGAACAGTGATGGAAAATGAAATGCCCCTTAGTTTGTGAAGGCCTCAATCAGTCATCTATCTTCAGTCATGTCCTGTTGGTAAACAGGAAGGATTTATTTTCAAATCATGTGATGATTTAAGTGTTGGTCCTACTGGTGGGCACTGCCACCTCATGGTGACAGATAACCATATTCTTCATCACAGTACTTAGTACTTTCAAATAAAGAAAATAGTTAACACTCCCATCCAGTGATTAGGATTTAACTTTCTCCAGAGAAGAGGACTCCAAATTTAAACTGGCCCTGGCTCATAGACGACATGCTGTCGAGATCCGTCTTCTGTGAGAGCTGGCTGTAACTTGGATCCACACTCCTCTCACTGAAGGGAAATGAGAACATGTCATTTATTAAACTATTACCGTATAAACATCTCCATATAACCCTGGGCCAAATTGGTCTCTCCAATTCCAGAGCAAAAAGGTCCCTTCTCCTGATGTTTTTGTAGACTTGTTAAATGCAGCACGAAGTCACATGATTAAGTTAGAACTGTAATCTGATGTAGAAACAATCATGAGATCTGAATTAAGATGGAGAGATCATGTGTGGATTGTCACGTGTCATGACGTGTTGGACAAAATTTAACTCACCAGCATTTGCCACGAGTCCCTTTGAAGAAGAAAGACTTTGTGACACAAAATGGCAGAGGAAAGCATTTTAGTTTTCCATAAAAGTTATAAGAATGCTGAAAAATGGCACTCTTCTTACATGAATGAAATCATGATCTTCCCATCTGCTGTCAGACTCGTCAAACGGTTGAACTCTATCCACTGCCACCCCACCCCCACCCCCCACCCCCCCACAGACACACACACACACACACACACACACACTCCCCTTGCACATTCATCAATCTGCACTTTATAAAACCACGGCCATATGCAAATGTATATGTATGTATACCTCCACCATGAC
>JAOXYL010000052.1:14427959-14441782 GCA_028564955.1 Terapon puta
GTGTGTGTGTGTGTGTGTGTGTGTGTGTGCATACGCAGGTGCCTGCAGGTGTGCATATGGCCTGAATTGTACCCCTTTCTAAGTGTCTATATGCATTAACATAATGGCGTAAGATGCTCTTGGAATGATGGCCAGTCACGAGCAAACGGCTTCACCGAATATTTATGCTAAACAAAACAAAATGCAAGGGGAGAAGAGAAACATCTGGGCCGCCACAGTAAGAAAATAGAGGAAATTGAGAAAAGATCAGACTCATGGCGTTTAATGCATTTAAACAAAGTCAAGGTCTAAACAAAGAATATACTGCTTATACAGCTGTAAGGGGGAAAGACATGGACGTTCGGTTAAAGGAAAGGAAAGATTTTAATTTCCTTTTAGCATTTGTTCAGGCTCATGCACCAAAATAGAAATTAAAAAAAAAAACTATACTGTGACTACGTCTTTGGTTGCATTTGTGTCTTCCAACTATGGCATCTAATGAGTTCTTATCCGTGTTCTCTCTATATAGTTCCTTTGCCCTGAATACAACTGCAAACAGTATGACAGAGAAATTCATTCAGGAAATACCTGTAGCTCTGCAGCCTGTGGCTACAGACAACTGCAGCCCTGTACCCGGCCCCGGTCCTCAGCCAAGTCAAACAGCGGGTGTCCCTGAAGGGCCGGTCTAGCTGAGTCTGGCTGGCCCTGCGCCTTTCATGAATGGACAGATTTCTCTGTGAAGCGCCCACCGAGGTTCACATGTTAATAAAGGCTCTCTGTAGTTGAAGCGATTTCTCAGGTGAGTTTGGACAGAAAGAAGGAAGTATGAGACATAGAAATATTAAGTGACTTCTGATACATGTGGCAAAAGTGACATTTTGATTCATGGCACTATGCTTACGTTACACTGCGTTTCAGTGGGTCATGGGTCATGACTGCATAGCAGGTATAATAGTTAAAGTGTTTGTAATTTATTAGTTGTATGAAATCATGGATGATCACAGTATCAATTACCTTTGTGTCTTGTATTCTCCTACCCTCAGGGACAGTGCACAAAGAGCACCACAGTGTGTGGAGCCGCATCATAAAGCAGAGTTCAAATAAAAATCGACCTGTGATTATTCAGCAGGGTGAGAACGAGTGGCTGAATTTATAATGACTTTTTTGTTCCATTATGTTTGAATTATCAGAATGATTTGAGAACAGCATAACAAAAGAACTCTCTCAAATATGTTGATGTTCTGGTGAATGTATCAGCACTATGTGGTGCTGCGCAGATCAGCTGAGGCATCAATCAAGACACCTTACAGTGGAATCTAATTAAATAAATGCAACAAATACCTTTAAACTCAGCAGGTTAATAATGCCGTGCAGCTTTGGAATTAACACTTATTCACTGCACAGTGAGGGAAGTTTCACATCAGTACCGCACACAATAAGAGTTACATCTCCCATCATATTCCTCAAGGGTAATAAGATAAAAAAACATGTATTTTTATTCTCACACAGTAATTTGAACTTCTTGTTAAAGTGACACATTTCCTGCTGAACTGAAGGACAACATGCAGACTATTATAAAGTTCAGCACTGATGAAAATTTGGAATGTGAGAGATATTGTCACTTCTTTTTTATGTATTCATAACAAGTGTCTTAAATCATGTTTCATTATGGTCAGCCCAGCCCAAAAAAGGAAACTTAAACACACATGATTAAAAGTCTTTGCAACCAACAAATGTCTCTATCATTCTTATTCTTACTCTAATTCTTATTTTTCTTTAAAATGTGATATAGCATTGACAAACACACAGTACAATCTGTGGTTCACATCAGACCCATCATTAACCTCCACTAATGAAGACCAGGTTATATGGTTGAAAGCTTCACATGGAGGTAGGACTGTAATTGAACCTTAAGATGGAACGTTTGGTCAAAAGTTTTAACTTTCCTGCTTCATCTTTAGGCCAACATAGACATCCTCAAAGTTTGACAATTGCGAAATGAAATCTACTGATGAAGAACTCATGAAAATGATTGAAATCTTTGGAAAGTTTTTAGAGTTTTTTAAATTTTTTAAATGTATTTTAATTTATGCACCAAATCCCACAGCACATACACAAGTTTCACATTGTGCTACAATTCATTTCTAGATTATACAATTTTAAATCACACACCCAGACAATCTTGCACTTGTACACCGACAGAGACGGAAATCAATGTCAATCGAGGGCCACAACTTTGACCTATGACAGTACTTTGTTGATCGCTGTGGTTGACTTCCCATTCTTGCGAACACGTCTTGCAGACCTGGCAGCTCACCTTACGCCATCGGACCGGCCCCGATCGCTAACACCAAACGGGCAGGATCAGAGACGACCTTGGCATGCGCGCAACGAAAACACAGCCTACTTCAGCATCTCTCTTTGATGTACGTTATCAAAGACCTCTCTCCTCCTCTCCTCCCTGGACCAAAGGCTACTATTGTTTTTGTTGTTGTTATTGATATTGTTTTCCACCCTTATAACACAAAGCAGTCTGACCATGACTCTGATGCTAATGTGGAGGTGGAGAGGGTGTTTTAATGAGCTGCAGAGTAGATCAGAGGGGCTCGGGGGGTTAGAGAGAGGGAATAGGTAGCACCGAACATCAAAACACGGCTAGTACTCCAGCTCCTGCTTTTCACCAGCCATGACCTCTCAGTGCAGCACCGGCTAGAAGATGTAACATGGAAATTATGAATTGTTCCTGCAAAATAAACAATACAGACACAAAACCAGCTGAAGGTGTATTTTTAAATAAATGAAAGCATAAATGTATGAGAGGAAATCATCGAGATTGGCCACCAAGATGGTGGCAACTTTGGAAATAGCATGAAGGGCGAGGAGGACCAGCAGTTAAAGCAGCACAGATGAAGTCATCACAGTGGCATGACCACAGGCAGTGGAAAACTTTGATGCACAAATTGGCAAAATTGACCAATAGCAAATCGTCTTGACAGTGCGTACCTCTGAGTACAGAAGCTTTTAAAGTGGTATGTTTAAAGTGCAGGACACTATCATATCTTATCACCTGTATTCTGGTGCTACTGATCCAAAGCCAGATTACAGATCCATACGATACAGATCAAAGTGGGAGTTTTTTTTTTTTTTTTTTTGCACCCGGAAACCATAATATTAACTAACATGATGGGGCCTTAAGGTGGGTCTTGGTTTATAATTGAATCTTCACACCCCGATTTGAAAGACCCTTTATTAGGATCTTTATTCTTTTAATTGTTTTTACCTGGTAAATTAATTACTTTAATGAAATTGCCATCCAGCATGACCAGGGCGCTCCTAGCAGGTTAATCTAGCCAAGCATTGATCACAGTCTAACCTGATTTGTGGTGCATATGAGAATATAAGGTTAACTTAGTATACAGGAGCACATAACAGCACAAGGCAACTTCCAGTCATCCAAGTCATTACTCATAAAAAGACTTGACTCATACTGTCTACACGGATTGTTTTAATACCTAACAAGCAAATCTTTCAGAAGTAATTTCAGCAAAGACTGTGACAGTAATGCACTGATGGACAAAAGAGTCGCAGAAGACGACAAAAGGTAAATCTGAACTGATTGGGAAAGAATACTGTCTGAACATTTAGAGACCCTTGTTACATCAGAACATTAGCTGTAGCTTTGTTTTTGTTAAAGAAGACTTGAAGTTACTTTAGACCACTGCTTTCTACCACTGACCTTAAAAGTTAGAGGGATGTCATTTCGATGGGTAACAGTTATTTCTGTGTCAATATCTGCAAAGTCATCTGATATTTTTCTGTTCATGTTTGTCTTTTTGGACTGATTTCTTTGACACGAACCAGAAAATTATGATTAATATATTAGAATTATAGGTCATATTATAGTAGGTGAGTTTATCGTTACTACAGCCAAGCATGATTCTCATGTTGTTGTCTGACAGGAGAATTTATGAGTGTCTCTTGGTTCTCAGCTGGTTGTGTAAAGAGATGATACAACAAAAGATGTGAACCTATGTGGTACTATTTTCTTATCTTCTGAGAAGACAACTCTCTTATTGGAACCAGGATTTGATACAGAAATGAGCCTTCATTCATACAGCCTTAACGTACAACACCTAAACACCAGCTTAACCCACCCATTTATACTGGGAGCTGTCAATAATTTTTTTCCTGCTGAGAAATAGATGGCACAACACCTGAGTGGGCTGGTATCCAGCCGTAGTCATTTCAGTCATTTCAGATTACAGGCAGAGAAATAGATCTGCTACGGCATCCATTTCATTTAAAGATATTCATGTGAACGATTCTTGTATTCAATGTCTAACAGCTGATTACAGAGCATGTAAGAGCATTTTCTCATCAAAATCAAAATCAAATCCCCTTTTCATAATAATGACTTAGTGAGCAAAATATTGGCCCTTGGATGTGGCTCTTATAAATTGAGAAACCAATCTGAACTTATATTCAGTTTAGAGTCATCTTTATCTTCTGGGGACATTGAATATCTGCAATTTTATGACAATCCAACTAGTAGTTGTTCAGGCATTTAAGTCTGGACCAAGGCGGTGGAACAATCAATCCATCCATGGGCACACTGTGCGGAAATCACTTCTAAAAGCTGTGCAATTCATGCAGATACGCAGTATATACACGCCTGGTGCGATTTAACATGACGAATCCACACATTTCATCAGTCTGTTCTAGCAGTCTTGTTATCATAATGGAAAAGCAATAAAAAAGGATGAAAGAAATTCATCAGGAGTCTCAGAGTCTCAAAGCCAGGTTAGAGTTCAATAGAGAGAGCGAAGTGTGCTTGAACAAGGCAGATGGGAGGAAGGAAAAGAAAAGACTTGTTTACCTTTCCTCCCCTTCTGGGTGGAGGGGGATTCATTAGCTGCTGTGTAAATCAATCTGCTTCTCCTTAAAGGCCTGTCAATTTAGCCCTGATGTCTGGCAGCCTGACATCGCTCACTGGATATTTAACTTGAAAGCCAATTAATCATCATGATTAATTCACTCACAAACCACATGGAACTGTTCGACTTTACCTTATGGAAAAAGAGCTGAATTCTCCAGACTTGAAAAGAGAGAAAAATTAGACGAATTGAAGTCTCACACCTCCATTCACTCTTGATCAGTCTCTCTGTGTACACAGTATCAGCTGTAAGAGTCCACAGTCTCCTCTCTGTAACCGCAAACCTAAAGCTCCATATTTTACTTCTGTGCACTTAAACTCACACAACTGCGGTCCATGATTATAGAGTGATGCTTGTAATTGACTTTGCTCTTCGAATCTATAATGTTAACACAGGCTTGAACTGAATATAAATGTGCTTGCACATGTAATGATGTGACTTGGTATAGACAAACAGCAAATTTTGTTGCAGCATACTGCAGGCAGGGTGGCCAATATTTTCTTTGCTTAACATTTTTTTCCTCCTTCTCTGTCAAAAGGAAGGATCACACTTTAGGAAAGCGGTGTGTGAATATGTATTCTATTCAGCGCTTTATCATTATCTTCCAAAGTCTCAGCCAAGGTAATGGAAATGACCTAAAATGTGTGCAGAGTTACTGAGAAAGACGCTCTGCTATCAGTAAAAAAAAAAAAAAGAAAAAAGAAAAAAAAATGGTTTTACTGCTCTTCTATCATCTATCATTATTTCCTCTGCTAATTCACTGAGGAAAGGGAGAATTAAATCCATACATTTAGCGTTATAGGTTTAGTGGACTTTGGGTGGTTCTATAGCTGCATTTCAGTTCTAATTTTACAATAAAACGGGGGATCAAACCACAATAACAGATAACAAAAACATCTTGAATGTCATGCCAGATTCTGCAGTGTTTCATTTGTCCTCTCTCAAATGTTTCAGTGTGATTAGCCCGAAGCTGACTCAACAAAGGAATGAAGTCAAAGGTTGAATGATTCGTGACACCAACTGGCTGACTGATGACTTCCTGTTCCAGCCACCGTTTGCTGCGTACTCTGAGAGGACATGAGCAGCAGATCAATCCGTCAATCAATCATATCCCCCCTGACAATAGTGATCCTCTAAGAACCTTCTTTAATTGCAGTCTAATCACTTTTGGGGCGGCAAAAATGAGCACTGTCATTGTGGAGTCCAAGTGTAAAGGCTGACACCTCGACTGCCAGACTCAGCACATTTCGTTCTGTCTCCACACCTTCGCCAAAGGCAAAGGATTCTTTGTGTGCTAGAGCATCTGTTACACACATGTCACAAATTTAAATTATGCCTGAAGTACACATGCTGTCTGGACTGAACACTTTTCTGCCCATTCCTGTGAAAGAAACAGACAAAGTTAGCTTCATGATGTCCTGTGGACAATAGAGATAAATCTTCATTGTTGGAATTTAATCCATTAAAGCACTAAAGCCAATATTTTTATATTTACAGGGGATCAATCATCAATGACTAATTGTATGTGAAAAGATTGCTGAGAAAGTGATAAACCAAAACAATTATCATGCATCTCCCCTGGACTCTTTACAGCATCTTTGCACAGATTGTTTTGATTTTCCCTTCTTAACTTTACACTTCTGTTTCACTGTCACCATTTTCTAACCGTAAACTACCAGCTGAGCACCAAACAAGTTAGCAACTAGCTGATGAACACAGTGAATCATTCAGCTACTACGGAAATATTTGGTGTTGCTAAAGACCCATTTTTATCATCAAAAGTTGGGGAGATCATAAATATGGTTAAAAGTGGGTGTCTAATGACTCTAAATTGAAAGTGTTCTCTTGCTTAAAATATTCCTGAAAACTACACTAATGGCCTATTTTAGAAAGTTGTTAGTTTTTAACTGTCCTTCGTAGGAACAAATAAGTGGGGATTGGAAAGTCGGAAAGGATTGGGAAGGACTGGAAAATACTGAGAGACAGTACAGTGTTTTGATTTTCTCATTGGACAAATGAAAAATATGGAGCCTTAATCTTTAATCTATGCGGTTGTAGCAGACTTCATTGGAAGCTGAGGTCCAGAACTGTTGATGTGCACTTGTGACTAACGAAATCCAAAGTACCCTACAGATCCTCCAGGAGATACAGTATGATCCAATATCTATCCAGTCAATAAAACGATTATCTGTAAATCAAACCTATTTTGAAGCATCATTTCCTTCTTCATTCTTCCTCCTCTCATATCCACAACAGCTTCCTCTAACAAACATTTAAAACATTTTTTTTTCCATGCTACAACCCAAAGTTGACTCATAGAACAACTTGTCTTCGCAGTTCTCAAAGAAGTTGATCAATCACATTAGAGCTCTTTTAATTAACTGATCCACCTCTCTTGCTAGACAATACACACACACACACACACACACACACACACACACACACACTAAACTCCCTCCCATGCAACCTCCCGCTGAGCCAAACTCTGCACCAAACTGTCCGCCACACAAGCTCCAGCCTCTATTTGAAGAGCAGGACATGAAAGCAACCGCAGACCCTCCACGTGGGCTTGTATCGGATCTTAATTAAAAAGCCTTGCATATTATTTGCTGTAACAAAGGGAAATTTGGGGGTTCATTTAAATCCAATTAGGCCTGTGCCGATGCCTCAGGAGATGAGAGAGTAATTGCTGTTTGAACACGCAGGTCTTTGTTCTGGGCTCCAGTAGATTGATAAAGGCAATAAGCACACAATGTGGAGCGACTAGAGATGGGACGGGGCTGTGAACTTACAGTATGAAGGCTCTAACACACTAGGACCATATAACAAGACAATTAGTGGTATGGAAATTGTTCCTTGTTGTGTTCTCAAAAAAAAAAAATGTGATTGAGCCTCCTTTGCTGCAGGTGTTACCGAAAAGATCAGTTGAGTTAATTGCTTCCGTCATTATTGCCTTATACCACATGCAGGGAGCTTTGGCATAATCAAAGTGCAGACTGTTAGTGAAATAAATTTCCTGTTGTAATGTGGTTATCGTCCATTTGTTCCTCACTGATTCATCCACTGTTAATGTCATTACAGATTTATGAGAGGCTCAGGTGTTCCCTCCAATTGGCAAAGGTGGGTGGTGGTGGTGATCAATAACACACCCCATCCCCCAAAAGCCTCAGCACACACAGATGCGCGCACACACACACACACACACACACACACACACACACACACACTCACCATCGTCTTTAAGAGAAATATATTTCTGGAAAGCAGGTATTTTGTGGATAGAGGGGGAGAAACTTGCTTCATCTTTGGTACACGATTCAAAAGCACACCCTGACCCACTGAATCATCACATAATGTATATTGATACACACGCACACACAGACATGCAGTGACCATGATCTCTCACCTTTAACCTGATGGTCTATTGATTATGTCTGACTCCTGTATTAACCGGTGTGGAAGAGGACATTTGTTGGGCTCATGTGGTTACCGTAAACTATATCACAGTTTAAAGAGACCCAAATCACCATTAAAGAAACAGTTCGACATTTTAGCAAATATGATTCAGCTTCCCGATGAGAGTTATATGATAAAATAAAAACAATTGCGTTTACCAGCAGCAAGCTTAGCTAACTTAGCTTGATACAAAGAATGAAATTAAAAGAAAGGAAACAGGAAAGCCTCCAGCTCACAGGAAACAAATGCCAACACCTCTAACGTTCACTAAATAACTCTGTTATATTTGTTTAATCATCACAGCATAAAAACATGACATTTTGTCGTTGTAGTTTCTGTGGTATGTGATGTACTTTCTGCTTACAGTGCAATTATACAATGTGTTGGACATGTCTGTGATGCCACAAAATTATTTTTGTCTCAATTCACTGCTCACTATGGAGTTAACAATTATGTTTTCTAGACGAAATTGTGATCAGAGAAGTGATTTCGGACACAGAGTTGGAAAAACTCCACACCACAAAAACTATTGGAGATAAAAAATAACCACAAGATGTCCTACAACATCACAGCTGCAGGAAGCGGCATCCTGCAGCTAAGCCTCAGCATTAAATTGATGGCAATATTCAGTATTTTTGAAGAATCCTGTGCTGTGGTATATTAACACAAAGAAAGAGAGCTGGTTCTGTGATCCATCACTGTGTCAGTGATTGTGTATGTGTGTTTAATGCATGCTCATGTAATTAAATTACGAGATCAATACCACTGAGCTGCGAGTAACCTTACAACTCCTTCTTAAAAGACTGGAAACCAGTCTTACTTCCTCCCACGTTGCTCTCTCTCTTTCTTCCCCTCTCAGCTGTGGTCACACCTCTTAGGTGACATAAACCCTTTTGACTTATTTTAACCTCCCTTTCTCTCCCGAGCCCATTGGAGATGTTCCTTTGGCTCAGGCAGTTTGTCGAGGAGAAAGAGGGGACAGCCAGGACACCAAAACACGCAACATGGTCACATCTGTGCCACCCCCGGAGGCCAGAGGTCACACGTGTAGGTTAAAGGCCATTTTTCTGATTTCAGGCCAAGGTCAAGGCAGCAAAGGTCAGTGTCTGAGTTGTCAGCCTCATCCTGGCCTTGGCCTTGAGCTGATCAATAGGACCAGGGTCTCTGCTTTCCTCAGCCAAGCGATCAATCAGACATTTACATTTAGCCCAGTCACTCAAACATATGTCCTCACCCCCGACTCTCTGTTGGCAAGGTTGCCTGTTTTCTCTTAACAGCTATTTTGTCACTCACTCTTCTCTCCTCCATCTTTTCTTTTGTTTTTCAGGTCAAAGCTCACTCACAACTCTGACGCAATCTTCTTTCATTCATGTAATAAGAGATCAACATTTGGGTACACCCCAGCCTTAGGATAAAGATGGAGCTATGAGCATGTGGCTTTCTGCTCCTTTCTTTGATGTCTGCCTGCAAGTCAGCACCTCATCAGACTCGGTGCTCCTCACTCTTCTGTTATTCTGGAAGCAGCTAGCATTAAATGTTTTTCATTATTGCGATGATGCCGAAAGATGTCTCTCCAAATCACTGATGTCATTTAATTGTCTGGGCTTGTTCAGATTCTGTTTGTATGCTTGTTGTGTGGCTGTTTTATTGTGCTCTGGTTGATCATTTCCAGTTCTGGGAATAATAAAGTTATGCATCAGAGAAACTTTTGGCACTAACTAGTACTCCAACACATTATTTTTTTAATCAAAGGTTCTGTCGTTGTCAAGATGTCTCTTGACAATGACATCAACACAAATACAAAAACAGTGAGGCGAAGCCTAAAGATGATTTGTATTTCAATAATGTAATTTTTAAAAATGTTTGATTGATTGCTAGCCAGCCTCAGCAGTCACTTTAGCTATTTTTAACTGGGAGGCCAAAATAAACAGATTTGGCTTTGATTTAATTGCAATAAATGGACAAAGGGATGCTGAACAGGTACATCATGATGTTAATTTATGAAAAGTCAAAATTCCTGTTTTTGTCAGAGGGCTGTTCTGGAAAGCCGGCAAAGAAAAAAAGGGCAGAAATTAAATCCAACACCTGACATGAACGAACCTAACAAATCAGTCGGAGCATAAGCAGTTCCATAAATTTCAATTCAACCTCATGCAATCAGATTAATTCGACATGTGTACACTGCTCTTAAGCAGCAGACAAACATGGATCAAATTGATGCACCGCAGCAATTAATGAGGAGAAAGCAGTGATGTTCGGAGCAGCACTTACTGTTGGAAATGTATGAAGAAGTAAACATCTAACAACTAAGGGAAACAAAAACAGAGAGGCTGGCAAGAAATGGCTGATTGATTTAATGCATGTGTAACAATTAAGCTTAAGTATAATAAAACAGTTTGATCCAACCTAATTGATTCTCAGGCATAATACAAACAAACAGAAAACATGTAGCTTATATGAGAAAACACAGATATTAAACCTCAGGGCTGTAAATATACAATAATATTGTTCAGACTGGTAAGCACAGGCTACAAGCAGCTTGATGCTAGCACAGTCCACTTGGCCACTTTGGCCACTGCCAAAAAGAAGAGTGGACTGGGGAGTGGGGCCTCCCCCAGCACCATTTACTCCTGTAGGAGCCGGCCTTGGAACTGAACAAAGGGGAGGCCAGTCATTGAGGGATTGGTGGGGAGGGGAGGTAGCGTCTGACGCCATAAATCCTAGTACGAAGTGAATGAATTAAAGGTTGATAAACATATCTGTTTGCATGTTCTTGACCAAAGTCTTCCTTCGAACGTGTTTTTCTTTTCAAATTGACGGTAAAGTCTATGGGCCTGTCGGAGCCACCAGACAGGATCCAGGACCCTGGGAGTTGGAGAAAAAGCACAGCGACTGTTAAGTGGTGATCAGTAAACAGTTAGATTAATGGTTTCAGGGTGATGGCCCATCCATAACGGAGGAGGATGAGGATACTATGTTTGTATGCTCAAGGGGAGCTGAGGCGAGAAATGAGTGCAACTTGCAGGCCACAATTAAGGCCCCACTTGTGCTGTTAGTTTTTTTTTTGTTTTGTTTTTTCCCCATTAGTTATTGGATGCAGGACACTGAAACCCTACCAACAACAGCATTTTAAATAACTGTATTGACATGAAAGGCTTTTTGGTGGAGACCAAAACAGAGCTAAGCAGAGTGCACTTACACTTCAGAGACTACTTCAAACACATGCCGTCATTAAGCTGTTGTTCTCTTTTGGCTTTTTCTGCTGGATGTCCATGCCTATAACAGGCCAGATACTGCAATTTCATCATAGTTAAAACGCTCCTGTCGAGGAGCAGAGTGGGTATTTGATTCCCTTCCACCCCATAATGTTAATCCTGTTAAGATGCTGCTGAAGTCTGACAATGTCTTTCGAAGATTGAATAATCTGCTTTAACAGTCTGTAGTGATTAGCAGTCCTCCATCACTTTTTATCTAGTTTCTTGTTCTTCCCGCCGCACACTCTCGACGCTTGTTGCTGCTATCATGAACCTGCTTCCATCCTCTGCAGCTTCTCTGTGACATGGGACATTTTAGACAAACTGAAGCTATGTTGTTTGGACAGCGTTTCCTATTAAATGGCCCTTCCTTTATATTCACACATGGTGCATTTCCAGTCCCAGAGCAATTATACACATGACTACACTTGGAGCTAAAGGAACAGGCTGAATTTTTATCACAACCCAAAGAGCAGCAGCTCTGTGACTCCTACCGAGTCTGCCTTCAGTGCTTGTGTCTGCACTCTCAGTCAAAAAAGAGGGAATATTAGTTTGTTCTAATCAAACAGCCACAATTCAGACAAGAAAAGTTAACGCACAGCTCAATTAGCATTTTGCATTCTTTGCAAAATCACTCCTCTGAAAGAGCTGTGATAATTATTCACTGCAGTTCAAAGTTAGTTTTAACTTAGGTTCAGTAACATCACCTAATAGCTTTTCATAAAGGACACACAGAGTTACATCAACAAGAGAGCAATAGAGAGCCAAGTCCTCAAGTCACCTTCGCAACCAAGTTGAACAGACATTAAATCATTAGTATAAAAGATAACTATAGGTCACATGATTATTTACCAGCGCACATACATCATTGTAAGTCATATCCTTATTATACACCAGCACTCTGGGGTGATGTGGATGTTGCACAGGAGAATGGAAATGGAGGAAGGGTGCATATGCAGACAAACAGGACTGCAGGATAATTTCAGTGTTTTACCATAGATATTAGCTTACAGACAGGTATAGATTGGCAACCCTTTATCAGGCAAGTGATTATATTTGCTCACTAAGGCACCTGTCCTAAATGATGCTCTCCCGCCTCCCTGCAAGGCAGCAAAACCCTTTGATTTCTCCCTGCCAATCATGTAAGACCAGGCTATGTCCCAGATGGTCATTTCATGATATGTGACTAACCAGCAGTGGCCCACAGTATTTCAAACTTCCTTTTGTCTCTCTACTTCACCGAGTGCGGTTGTTTGCCCCTTCATAGTCTGACACAGACTGAAATAACCTCAAAACTAACAATGGTAAATTGATGAAATTCCTACACAATACAGCTGAATAGTTGTGCTGAACTATGAGATATGTGTTGCTTGTGTAGGATTTGTAGAAACGTGGGAGTTTTTCTCGCAAAAAGTGAGTGACCATATTTGATCATACGCCCAATTCAGGTAACAAACTGAAATGTCCGTTTATGGACATACGGCCAATGCAGCTAGATATAACTAGCAACAAGAACACACCACTGTTTTAGGGCATTATAAACAGTCTTCATCATACATGTGTTATTTATTAGTCTTTGTTTAGTGTTATTTATTCGTCATTACTTATTAGCTCTCAAACTACCAAGACTTTTTCATTTTGACACAGACTTTTCCTAAATGCATGTACATTATATTCTAACATAGTTATTTTTTTAAAATTACAAAACACAAAAGAGTTCAGAGTATTTCTACCGAGAAATCCCATAACATATTATCAACTTGGTGACATGGTGATGGAAGGACAAAAGGTCCGGACTTGTATTTGCCATGAGTTGTGGAAGTGAGAACAGGTGAGCACGTGAATTTGTAAGTCTGCTGAGAATGTTTCAGGGAATCATTCATTTCTGTCCTGCTGTCATTACAGACATGTCAGAACCAGCGGAGGCCCCTCAATTCATCTCTCCCATCAAACTGGTGACATTTAATGTCTGTTTAATGTGTATTAAGTAAAACTTAAAATAAACAATGTTATTACACTTCACACCATACAATTTTGTACAGACGTTCAAGCTCCACAGAGGACAAATCCTCACATCTTTGGTGATCACAGGACTTTTCATCTAATGCCATGAGCAGTGTCAATGTCTTATCTTCTTCTACTACTAGTCCCCAGGGCTAAATAGGAAATGTTAGCATGTTAAATGCTAAGATGATTAAAA
>JAOXYL010000052.1:14451466-14461966 GCA_028564955.1 Terapon puta
ATACGTGTGTGTGTGTGTGTGTGTGTGTGTGTGTGTGTGTGTGTGTGTGTGTGCCATTAAAAATGGATGAATATTCAGGAGGAAAGATGGTTGAAGAGTCCCAATCATCTCCTACACAGTTGCTCTAGCAGTTAAAAGAGGGCCGCTGAGAGGAGTTTCACTGTGAAAGACATTTGCATGCCTTTGAAACAAGAGACCTTGAGTATGAACAAGGGCTATCCATACACACTTTGGAATGTAATTTATATGCACAAACTGAGGTGTGAGGCCAGAGGATGTTAGAGGGGCAGAAAGGATCCACTCAGTACAGGTGTAGCTTTCACTGGCCAACAATATATTATCTTTTCAGTCTCAATGGAGTCTGTAAGTTCAGAGGAACTCACTGATGTGTAAAGAGGCACAAGCAGTATAAAAAACAGTATTACATGAGCTATATAGATAATTGGATGCTCATACTGCCTCTGCGATCTTGACGAAATATGTTGCCTCATCAAAGGGATTTTGGTCAATGTTTGAAGCTGAGCGGCAATAAAAGTGTTGATTTTCAACTGTTTGTTTGATGACCTGAGTTACTTTTTGTGCCACTGCCACCGGTGACCTATGCGCTCGACTCTCTGAATTATGCATGGTGATTATACGACGTAGTCCTCTGAATTGTAAATTCTCACAATTATACAGCCCATTGTCTATTCATTATTTCAAAACGAATGGGAAATTATGTAAAAGTATCTCTAAAGAGGAAAGCAGCGTGTAATATGACTTGCCATATTGTTCATGCAATTCAAATACTTTGCTTTTTCGGAGAGTTGAAAGTAATCAGATTTAAATGAAATCTGACTCGCGTGTCATGTGGGATTATGATACATTCGGAAGATAAGCTATGATAACTACACTACGTGCCATGAGGTGAGAGCACTCAGGCAAAGAGTGTTTTCCAATTAACTTAAACCTCCCTCAAGGTTAAATATACAAGTGTTGACTGAGAGTCGAACTTCTTTTCTCGACCAGGCGAGTGAAGGACTTCAACAGTGTCTCCTCTCCTCTGGGGACTTTGTTTTCTGATCCCTTCACACAAGCAGCACTATCCTATTTATATTTACAGGACGCATATATAGTACTCTTACTGTATATCTAAGCAGATGTAAAGCATAATCATATATTGTGAAGGTTTCATTTATCAATAGCTAAAACAGATTTTTCTCTAATTTGAGGCACACAGGCTGTTAGTTTCATATACATGCATGCCCTGTTTTTGTACATTTACAGCAACAGCCCTGTCAAGGCTTAAAATCAATGTGCATTTGCAGTCAGGGCCCCTAAATCCACTGTCGAGACTCTTTTCTTCCATCATTGGTTCCCTTTAAATGTCAAACAAAACCTTTTTTAATAAATTCTTATTTCTGCATTAATGTTTCTTTCCCCACACCGTCATTTCTGAAATGTTGCTATTGTTCCTTGAGTATGATGTTTGACCTTCACTGTGCAAAATTAGGTACACTATATACAGAGTTTTCAAGGCTGTTTTCACATCTGCTGAAAGAGGAAAGTTGCTTTGTGCTCACCTGTCATATCACAGTCGGCCAAATCATGGTTCAATGTGCAGTTTACACCAGTATGACATGGACACTTGAGGCCTCCAGTACACAGACCTGAACTTTTCAGTGAAGCAGAATCAAGCAACTCGTGTCCAGCAATTAATTATGAAATTACAGTTATTTGCATTTCACAGATTTTGGATTTTTCACTGAGGGGGATGCAGTAGATGTCATTTTAAGAATTGTTGATTTTTACCTTCTTTATTTGACTGTTTCTGAGTATTTATTTTCTGTTTTACATAAATCATTTTTCAACTTTAGTTTGAAAAGTGTGACAACAAAAGGCATATCATCAGGATGTTATCATTAAACTTATAGTTTTCTTTTTTAAGTTTCTCATTTTCTGAGTTTTCTTTATTTTATTTTAACCATTATTTTGGCTTCAAACATGGCAGGTTTGTAACATAACGACAGACACTAAGCACGAGTAGTAGATTATTGAGTAAGTCCTTTCTGATCCATTCTATTTGCTTTGCACTAATATTACAACATCAATTAAAGTGCAGAGATTTACTAATTATTTACTAATTTCATCAAGTGCAGTATCTTGCATGGCTTTGCCTTGGTTGTATTTTGTACAGACTATAAGGACCTGCCGTGAGACCGCTGCTTCTTGTCCCTCCTCCACCTCCTCCTCCTCCTCTGAAAGTGTTACCCTCTCATCCTCTATCTCCCCTCATCCGCAATTCTCCTCCTCACCTCCTGCTGCACTCCATCCCTCTGCTGAGCACAGGTATTTGTTTAGGAATCTCTCGGTGGAAATTATACTCCATCTCCGGCGCTCCCTATCAACACACAATTATCATGGGCAATCATGCAGAACAGTGCTGAATTCAGCTGGGACTCTGATGACATTACTGACTGCACGGCCCGGCTTCTTCTGGAGGTAGCCTCCTCCACACCTGCATCAAACCTCTCTCTCCTTGTCTCTCCCTCTCTCACACATACACTCTCACTTGGATATGGATAGAGAAATGATTAAACTTTTTTTTATATCTTATTAGGATTTCATTTAAAACAGGAAGTCCACTAGATAAGAAATCTCTTTCCTAGGGGAGACTTAAAGAACCTCTGAAAGAACCTCTCCACCCTGAAACTGGACAAATCCTGCGACTTTATCTTACAATTTCTTAGGATCTGCTAACCTCGCCGGCCTCTTCTTTTGACCTGCAGTGATTTACCTTTGGGTCACTTCTCACATGGCAGAGCTAAATGTTGGTGTGGCTACTCTCTCCCTGTGGACAGCGATTCAAAATTTCAGGAATTTGGAGGCGTGAATCTCCATCCTTTAAGTGTCTCCTGTAAAGGCAAAGTCAATCTCACAAAGTAATCAATGCCTTACATTGTGTCGCTCCCTCCTGCATTCTGAGGCACACCACAGATGCATTTCCCTATGTATGATAAGTACATTATAAAGCTTCGAAAGGCGCAGTCGATACAGACACATGAGAATCGACACAGGAGTCCATTCAGATCCTGATCAAATGCTCCATTCATGAGTGAAATTACCATCCGTCTGTCAGCCAAGGTGTGAATTCTTTCATCTACAGATCCTACCTCTGAAGTTGTGATTAAATGCATAACGCCACATACACTCCACATAGACACTAGATAAGCAAAATAGGATTTCTGCTTCTCAGGGTGGACGTTGGTGTGTAAATCAAGTGAGGCAACAGTGCCCTCTTGTGGTAATTTGGTGTATTTTTCAGATCTTTGTAACAATGGTTCCATCTAATAGACACAATTTAACACAAGTGCAAAAGGCGCTCTGATTGGTCATTGCTGTTGCTGTTGACGATGGTCCTTCACTGAAACTTTGTGTATTTGTCATTTTAAGAGATGTTTTTTGCCAATGTGCAGCCGATTATGGTTCGATATTTTCTATTAACTTAGTACAGCTGACCGTGGCCACACACACAAGACACCTTCTGAAAATAGTGCAAAATCTCTCTCAATTGTTTCACTTTATAACAACAAAAATTTTCTTCTCACATTCAACTTATCATTTTATTGTCAAATGGATATCAGAAAACACATTTATTTGGACAAATATGATATTAAATCAGAACCTAACAACTCAAGGAAGAACCAGACTGATGATAAAGACAAGAATTCAACATAAACACAAAACAGTTACATAAACTCAACATAGAAAGCCAATAAAAAGCGTCAAACTCCATGTATAAACAACATAAATTGTGCAGAACCAGCAAAGTGGTCAAACAGGAAAAACATGACCAAATAACAGCGCAGTTTCAGGTTATGTACAGTAATTGTAATACTGAAGAAAAAGCAGAAAAAATGGAGCATGATACACTCAGTCAAATATAAATATTTGATTATATTACAGGATAAGTCCAGTGATAGTCTCCATTTTTAGTGATTTTATTTAATACCAAAACCAACAACAAATTAACCCAAATGTTGTCTATGCAGCCAAACACCAGATAGATATTATTCTTCCAGTGTTCAGTGAAACACGTTTCTAAGCAATAATGTGTCACTGACTGACACTCTGTCCTACTGTTGTAAATACTCACCTGAACGCTAAATGTTTATTAAGCTACGCCTAAAAGTACAAATACACTATGGACTTATGTTTGAGTGACGTAAGCTAAAACTACAACACCAAGCAGCTTCAAGAATCTATTTAGACTTTTGAAAAAAAAAAATTGTTGTTTAGTTGTGATCTGTTTTCAAAGATTACATGTTCAAAATAATTGAATGGGGTTGGAGCTGGGTGCCACAGAGAACGTAGAGAAGTTTGAAAGCAATGTTTCAACACTTGTGTTTTGTTTATTTTTTTTCACTTGATTTGTGGACAACAATAAAAATAAAGAATGTCATCAGACTTAAACTTTTGAATTACTGCAGAAAAGGTTGCTGGCCAAGAGTTCTTTCCAAAAGCACCAACTGTCATTACTGTATATACAGAATAGAAAAATGATCATGCTACCCTACAAACATATTGCCATGCACCTTTTAAAGATTTTTATATATTATACAAAGTAAGATGTAGATATTCAATTTATTGTTCAACCAGGGGACAGGATTTCTAACCTCTTCAGCATATTCCCAAGCAAACAAAAATGTTTTAAGGAACAATATTATTTAGCATCAACATTTGATTGCTAGCTATTTTAAATTGCAGGAACATACATTCATAATCCTCACAACTATTAACACAAAGGATTTCCATAAAAGTTCACCATAGGATTTATACTGTATGTGATTAGGGTTGCTGAGAAGTCTTCATATAGTTTACCACCTACAAATAGCACAGAGCTGTATGTAATGTAGCTCACAGTGGAGTGATTACCATGTGGTTAGTGAACTCAACAATGTTTTTATCCTGATACAAACTTGTTCAAGATTGTCGGATCATTTATACCACAGAGCTGCCATATAGTATCTATAGAGTAATAATACAGCTGGCAAAATAGGGGAAACTGTCAAAGATCTGGTTGTAAAAAAAGAAAAATGCTTGTTAGTGGTAGTGAATCTGGATAGTTCGGCCAACGAGGAGGAAGAGAAGGCCGGCCAAGAGGCAGAAAAAGATGCCAATGGGAGCAAACATGAAGGACAGACCATAGTTGAGCGACAGCTGGAAGTCTGGACATAATGTAGAGCGCTGGTGCTCTATGTAGAGATCAACCACATCCAACACCTGCACCCACAGTACGTACATCACCACCACACAGAGTAGGAAAAGACCTGGAGCAGAGAGGAGACAAAGAGATGAGACAATGTGACGACTGAAACCCTCATCTTTTGGAATATTTTTTTATTTTCTCCTTCTTATTTGAAATCTTGAGAGGAAAGACATCTCTTAACTTAAAACAATTCATATATGTCTGAGGTCACAAACTGTAAAGGTGCCTCTGGTTTAATCCTTAACAATGCAAAATTTTGTATTTTCTTATACTTTAGTTCTTTTTACTTTTTAATGGACACTCTTAATCTGAAAAGTCACTAGCTGTCAAATAAATGCTGTGGAGTCAAAACGTGTCAGATTCTTTCTGAAATGTGATGCATTAGAAGCATATGGTAAGGTTAAACATGAGTAAGTGTACTTCCACCACTGGATTTAACTATTTCAAGGCCTCACCAGATGCCAGGAAGAGGCTGCCCCCTGCTTTATACAAGCGGTGGCTGGCGAACGGAGCAGCACAGATGATGAAGAATCCGCCAAGCACTACAGCTGCCACACCAATGAGCATGAAGATGCTCCAGAAGCCTCTGTAGACTGAACAACAAAAGCATTTGTCAATTGTATGCCAACGTAAACTCAATCTGCACATTTTGAATATATGAAGACACACTTACTTATGGCGGAGTCATACTCAGTGGCATTGTGGGTCTGATGGGAGATAGGGAATGGGAAGAGGTAGGCAGGCACGCACACTTTTAAGTGAGGCTGATTTGCTGGAGAGAGAAATGTAAGTCAACACAGAAAATAAGCAAAACATCTAGACTACAAGTAAAAAAAACAATTACAGGACATGACTAACAAATACAATATAATTATAGAAAACAAAGAAAAACAGCATGATGATAAAATTCAGTTCCTCACACTTGGATTATTAATGTTTAATTGGGGGATTTTAACTGTAATGAAATGGATCATATATGTTTTATTTCATGTGTTCAGAGGGAACGAAATGATGATCACTGTACAGGTTTTCTCTAATGTTTTTATATTCTATACTCGCATCTCTCTTCTCTTCTCTTCCACCATGTGAAATTCCACAGACCCTCACAAGGTCCTTTCAGTGCTGGAGGCTGTTTCTGACAATGACCCACCATTCAAAGTCCCCATCAGAAGATAGAGGACGCACAATCACCTGACTGTCGACCAGAATAACATCACATGGCACAGCCTCTAAACAGTCACATGAGAGGATTCCTACCACTGCAGCGTTATACGAGTTTTACAGACAGAAGAACAGCGAATCAAAAAACGATATTTATTTGGCAGCAGAGTCAGAGTCGGAGTACTGCCACGTGACTGGAAGCATAACATTGGAGGAGAGAGGTTTCCTGTTTCCTGCACTTACCAATCATTGGCCAAAAGAGATTAGAGAGAAAAAATATCTTCCTTTTTATTTGTATATTAGGAGAGAAACACTGTTTTATCATTTTGATATATTTGTGTGTGTGTGTGTGTGTGTGTGTGTGTGTGTAAGCACTGTGGCAAAGAGTTCCCACTTCAATACTTTCTCCATATTGAGTTTTGAAAGGTCAGAACAAAAGTTGATATTGAACTTGAAATATATAGCAGTGGAAACAACTGGAAAGTTAAGCCAAAGTGAAATACAACCAAACAAACAACAGAAACAACACAATGTGTCTCACTTACTGAACCAGAGCTTCCACAGCAGGTTGTCGTCACCTAAGCTGTCTCCAAATGAACACCTCCAGAAAAAGCCTTCATGGTATAGAGTGATATTTTTGCTGCCCTCCTGTAGCACCACATCTCCACGCTGAAAGAAGAAACCAAGTGAAGAATAATGAATTACTTCTGAATGCATTACTACTTTAAAAAGTCATAAGAAAAAAAAAAGATCTGTAGTAATGTAATTATCTAAGTGTGCCATGTTGTCTGCGTCTCAGGATCATGTGGGGCAGGTGTACAGTGTTGTTGCCACGACAGCGCAGAGCAGCTGCTAAGTCAGGTCGAGGGTTGAGCTGAGCAAGCACCTCTAACCTCAGGCTAGTTTGATTTGGTGCCGTGCAGGCGAGTAGGCAGGTCAAGGGTGCTCCCATTCAGGAAACACTGATGATCATTTATGGTCATTATTTTTGCATGGGAGCAAGAAAAAAAACTCATCCTAAATTGCCTGTGATGTCATCAATAAGAAATCTCTCAGAGAAATGAAAGCAAAAGCTGTAGGCACTGTAAAGAAGGTTGGACCTTCAAGTCAAAGCTCATAGTATCACAGGGTATTTTATTTTTAAATCAACCTTTTAAGACTTCATCAAACAATTGCTTAGGGTTAGGGTTTTAAGAATCAGATAAGGACTCCTATCAGTGCTACAGGATGGTGGTTCCCATCCTGAGGGTCACACACACCCCAAAAACGGATGGTGAAAAAAAAAACCCTGTAATTTCTTCATTCCTTAAATATGTTTCTTTTACACAAAATGACCCCCCTGTTTTTAATAATTATTCTATAAATTGTGAAACACTAGATTTAACCTTTTGGGGCAAAAGAAATGTTAGGATCTAGGAAGGTAAAATCTGACTTTAACTGATTTCAAACCTGTGACATGGGCAATAAGCAGTCGACTTCTTTTAAGGGGATACAGTTCAGAGGCAATGCTGAAAAATGAATAAACAGAATATATATACATATACGTGTGTGTGTGTGTGTGTGTGTGTGTGTGTGTGTGTGTGTGTGTGTGTGTGCCTTATTGCTCTGAAAATAATACTCCTAATTTGGACCAGAATTCTGATCAATTAGATAAAAAAAGACATGAAAATTATATTACTGAATACTATGTTACATACTACGACTTTGGTTTTATTGTCGTGGTATCATATCGCAATTCCAGTATCAGTGCCCACTATGAGAAGTTAGGTATGTTCTAGTCTAGGATATTTGATACAATACCATACCACGGGGACGACTGGTATTTGTATTTCTATCACAGTGCCACATGGTGCAAGCTATGTCTCAATCACTGCATAGCTGCACACACACTACATTAAACAGTGTCTGATTACAAGAGAGATCCTGAAGGGATGCCTCTCCACCCTCCACTTCATCTACTAAAAGAATGATTGCAGCAACTGATTGCAGTTTAAAATAGAAAAGGTGACAATGATTGTTGTTTAAAGATCCACCATGAGACCTTATAAGAACTTCAAAGCTCAAACACTATAAAAAGCTCAAATACTATAAAATGCAAAAATAATAGACTTGTTCTATAAGAATAACTGACCTAACTTTAGTTCCCGTGGTCACAATTTCTCAACCTGAAATCATGACATGTGATATCTAATGTGCTTCTAAGACATAACATAACAAGTGACTCTCCTCTCAGCTCCCTTGATCTGCTACCAGGAGTCAAACACTCACCTCCACGGTCACACCACCCGGGCCTTTGGTTCCAGCAGGGTTTGGTTGGCAGCCCTCTGAGGCCAGCAGCCAGTAATCGGTTCCAAATGAGAGGAGGATGAACACAGCTGCCAGTGCCCCAAAGAGCCCAGCAAAAAACAACGCCACACTAAGCTTCATAGTCCAGAATTGACAAGTTGCTCGGCTACTGGATGCCCACACTCGGTCTGACTTTCCCTTCTAACTACAGCGGGTGCATGTGACGAGCAGAGACAATCACTCCTCTTCCACTGAAGTACATCCACCGAGTTCAGCTAGTTTGTGATGGGCTACTGGATCTTGTCTGTGTTATGGGAGGACAAAGTTGAGCACATGACCCCTTTAGACTCCTCTGGGGTCTGAGCCCAGCCCACCACCCCCCAAGCTATTTTTGGGGTTTGATTGAAGGCGGCTGCTCCTCTTCACTGTGGGCCTGAGTGTGTGAGGGAGTTTAGAGAGCGTGTAGGGAGGGGATCAACGCAGAAATAACCTGTGGCAACTGGACACCCAGCGTCTACACGGGAATGTCAGGCCAGGGTGAGACTGAAAGGACAGGACACAACACCCTGCCTCTCTCCCACCAGGGCAACACACACATAAACACACACCAGCACCATTTCCTGTAAATGGGTGTGATGACTGTTACTGTAAATGAACCCTCAGTTCTTGGGGGTTTAAAATCACATGAATTATTATTAATTGAGGTTTTATAAACAGGTGAATTAGTCCTAATATTAAAGTTTTTTTTTAATTAACATGTAAGAATTATTTCTCAGAAAAGTTCAGATGAACAATAAAAGAGCAAAATACAACCTTGATACAAACTAAAAAACGTTTTAAAAAGTCACAGTGGCCTTAAATACATTTACTGCCTGCACAGTAAAATCAAGACAAAGCCGTTTAGCCCTTGTCACATGCCAGTTGTTAAGATTACAAGAATTTATTGTCATTACTCAACATTTTACATCAGAAATCAGTAATAATAAAATTCTTAAATCTCGGGCTCCCCAAACATATATACAACAAATTATATACAATAGAAAAATATATATACAACCAAGAAGTGAGTGTGTAATTAAAAAGAGGTGGTGCTGTGGACAGAGTTCAAGAGTCTTATGGCCTGTGATATGAAGCTGTCCCTGTGTCTGTTGGTCCTGGTGCGGAACCATCAGCCAAACGGTGGCAGACTCAACAGTCTATGGCTGAGTGACTGGGATCCTTAATTTGGTGGCCTTCCTCCTGCACCACTGGATGTAGAGGTCCCCTATGGATGGCAGATCTGTCCTAGTGATGTGCTGAGGTGGTGCAGCTGCTGTTGAAGGCGGTGATGCAGCCAGTCAAAATGCTCTCTATAGTGCACCTGTAGAAGCTGCAGAGTATCAACTAACTGAAGTGCATCAGGTTATTTATCTAACTTCCATCAAGATGTTGTAAGTACAACTTCAAACTAAAAGGTTTATAATATTGTGGTTGGTAACAGTCAGTATGAGTGGAGTTACTTGCTTTATTAGCATCTAAGAGGCATATTTAGCAGTGAACCTACACATTGACACTAGCAAATTTACACACTGATGTGACCCAGGTTAGCACTCCAGCTACGTGTGTGTGTGTGTGTGTGTGTGTGTGTGTGTGTGTGTGTGTGTGTGTGTGTGTGTGTGTGAGTGACTGAGTGAGTGAGAGAGAGAGAAAATGTTGTTGTCATCTGAACCAATGAGTAACATTTTTCACTTGCAATTTTATTTGTAATAAATTATTACATATTTGCTAGTATATCTGCTCATAAAGCAACCATTGTTTAAAATAAA
>JAOXYL010000052.1:14491462-14505051 GCA_028564955.1 Terapon puta
TGTGTGTGTGTGTCACTGAGATTGGGAGTGTTTTCATTTGTGCGCAGCACATGACGTCGAAACAGATTCACATGTAAAAATAGACCTCCACTGGAGAAGTCCTCACACATGACTGCACACTGGCACATGCACAGTTGTGTAGTGTCAGTGTAGTGTCAAACCATGAGCCACACACACAAGGCAGGTCCAGCAGGTGCATGTGTATTTGTTAACTGAGAATTTAGCTAATCACTCCAAGAAAAGGCAAGTGTGTGTGTGTGTGTGTGTGTGCAGTGTGCACACAAGTGCAGAAGAGGAAATGCTAACTGAGTCTGACATGCCCACAGGAAATGCAAACATTTACCTCTTAGGGCCACTTGCAGCAGCCTTCAGCTCAGGTTAGTCATCAGACCACTTTTCATTTCCTCTTTACCTTTCACATTTTCTTCAGACACCATTTTATTTCTGTTTTCCTCTCAGTGTCTCTGGTTTGCATTTGTGCTTTGCAGGAGCGAAATCAACACACTGAGCTCATGCCTGTCTGGTTGCTGATTTTCACTAACCCTTGCATCACTGTTTTCTCTCTGTCCGCCACGCTTGGCAACAGCCTTGGCTTCCTGCTCACTCACTGTTGTGCCTAATTTTGGCAGGTGCAGCCTGAGCCAGGTGAGCGGCCCCTTGCGCTGTTGCTTTTGCATCATCAGCCTTGCATTCACAAAATGAGTGTCTGACATGAGAAAGTACTTACTGACCGTGCTGGAATAATGATTATTGAGATGAGACAGCTATGGAAGTATCTGTGGTCAAAGTGAGAGTGAGGGCATCAGATTGCAATATTGCAATGGTTTCTGTAATGAAAAAGGGTTGTAATTAATATAGTTAGATGTGATATTAGCCATGAACCTTTTGAGGCCAAAACCTCCAATTACACTCAAGTAATATATGTTAAGTTGTAAGTCAGTCAGCGCAACATCCAGGTTTTGAGGGGGGGGGTTCACTACATCCTATTTCCCTTTATTTACTGTCAGTTTTCAAACTAAACTAAACTGCCACATCACAATCTGTTACAACCGACTATAAGAGAGTCACAGAGAAAACTCCTCAGTGAATCCTTGTCATTTCAATGACTTCCTGGTATTTTTTCACAGAAGGAACAATATATATATGAAGATGCTCTACTTTTTATTATTGGCATTGTTTAGATACAAGGGACTTCATGCTAAAATATTCTTGCATGAATGCATGAACAAAGCAACAAAATAGTAAATTACAGTTTTAGATAATCAAAAAGCTGTAAGACAATTCCCATGGTGAAGTAAATGATGGTTCTTTGTGGCTACATCTGTACTAGGTTGGTTTGATGTTGAAATCTGTGTGTGTCTGAGAGAAGAACCTAGTTCTAAAATCACCAGGATAGCACAAATAGCATCAGGAAAAGGTGAAGATTCAGTCTGCTGCAGCTCTGTTTCATATCCTGCAGCTGTGTGAAAAGTCACACTTCAATCCACGCAGCAATTTCTTCCACTGCCTATATTAGCACCTCATCAGAGGGAAAAAGAGAAGTCAAGCACTCACTACACAACCTCTCATACACTGTTCACGTCAGAGTGGAGCATCACAATAGCAAACTCAGATTAGTTATTCATTGATATAATAAATTACCACAATCTCACTCCAGTGAATTGAAGATTTTGGCAGCCTTCATAATTATAAGCAGTTTGTTCATTTTGTTGAATTCTTCTGAGCTCAGCTTCCGTCTTGATGAAAGGATGACATCAGCATCAACGAGCTGGAGATGTCCAGCCTGTTTCTATGGGGACAGCAGATGATATCCCTTTCTTGTCCCGTCTTCTTTCAGGTTTATCATTGACAAACGCGTGACAGCTCGGATCAGCACAGAAGGGGAACCAGCGGACACGTATCTCAAAGAAGTGACGTAACAGACGAGGCTTGACTTTGAGTCTGGTTGACATCGCTTCGCTCTGCAGCCTTTTTAATCTGAAATCCGTTCTCAGTCCCGACGTGAACCCACCATGTCCGGGAAGGAGCGCAGCCCCCGCCATCGGCCATGGTCAGTCTACCGGGCCAACACGTTTGATCTCTCAGCTGAGATGATGGGGCTGGCTCTCTCAGGTAACCAAGTAACTGCTGCCATGGTAACCTGTTTACTTGACTGGTGATGGAATAGCAGGAATAGCATGGCATTAAAAAAGAGCTCCCCGTCCTCTTTCTCTCTTTTCTGCAGGCAACAGTCAAGATCCAGATGAGCCTGTGCTAGAATTTAGCGTGGGTAAGTTCATGAAGAAGCTGCAGACACATGTCTACACGCTGGATCAGATTGTGTGTGTCCTTCACTGAAAACAGTTATAATTAGTAATGCTCGCCATATAACCGTGCACTGTTAAGAGTTTCATTTACCCCCAGATAGTTGATCATTAACAAGTCTCATGAGCAAAACAAACAATGAGCTGGAACTATATTTGCTGCGCAGGAAAAGTGTTATTTATTGTGCATCCAAAGTCTAAAGTAGTTTGTTCCTCTCAAAGGTTGCTCTGTTTTTCCCCAAAAGTTTTTAAAAACACATTAATGCACTGTTGCACCTGACAATCCAACATTCACCTGCAGCAGTAAAAACATAGCAGTGCCCCAAATACAAATCAGTCTCCAGTTTGAAATAGTCCTCAACAACAAGGTTTTTTCAATTGAAACAATATACATGAATGTTTAGCAGGAACAAATATGCTGCAAAGCACAGAGAAAGTAGGGATGTTGGAAAGTATTGAGGGTTTGTCTGATGCATTGTTGGTCTTAGTCTTTTCCTGGGATTTGCTGACTATAAGAAAATATTGAATAATACCACCCTTCTTTTAAAGCAGCACTAATTGATAGTTTTACACCATTGAATAACTATGTTTCATGTGAGCGATGCACTCAACGAATGATCACTCAACTCTGCAAGTCTCCTCTGCTTTTTTAGCATCCTTTTTTTGATTGTTAGCAACCAGCTGGTGAACACTGATCATTCAGCAGCTTTGAGTTTTCCCTCAGGAAGTTGGTGGAGATGAAAAGCAGAGCTAAAAACTGAGCAAATCTGTGACTTACATTTACATCGTAGCGATACGCATGACTATCAAGGCTAATGTTTCTCAGTTCAATCTGAAAGCATTACTGTTAACAACTGCTGCTCATGAAGTGCTAACAACATAAAAATACTGTGTTACATTCCCCCCATGGCTTGGGATTAGTGACCATCCCACTACTAAATCCCACAGTTTGTAATCTCCTCCTGTGTTTATATGTGGCCGCAGCCTGCAGTGAGCTGGTTACTCCCTCCGTGGACCGTAAGCCAACCAGCTTCGTCGCCGTCAGCTGCACCACTCCTCCCCAGGCCTTCTGGACCAAGCACGCGCAAACTGAAATCATAGAGGTACAACATGGCTTGCCCTTGCCTCCTAACTTCTGTTGGAGACTTCAAATAATTTAATCTCTCTCCCCTTTCTTCTATCTTTCTGCCTTCAGGGCACCAGTAACCCCATCTTTTTGAGCAGCGTGGCATTCTTTCAGGACTCTCTGATCACTCAGCAGACTCAGGTCAAGCTTTCTGTCTACGATGTAAAGGACCGTTCCCAGGGCACGGTAAGCCCCCACGCAAGAATAAGTTCTTGCAAAAACTCTTTATGTGCTGTCTTCAGACTTCCTGTTAGACAGTGAAGAAATATTCCATGCCTATCTGGGTGAAATCCTCTAAACACTTGTGTGTGTGCTTTTATGTGACAGATGTACATGCTTGGATCGGCCATGTTTTCTGTGAAAGAGCTGCTGCAAGACAAACACCACAGACTGCACCTGACTCTCAGGTAACAGACACAGCCTGTCGTGCCTTTTCTTCCACTAGTGACAAAATCATAGCCACTGCTTGCTGGATTCAGGTTCAGCGGTGTTTAATTGACTTGATGTTGCTGGTCAGGTCAGCGGAGAGCGAGCGCGTGGGGAACATCACCGTCATCGCCTGGCAGATCGAGGAGAAGCGCGAGCAGAGAGCTCCTGTTGCAAGATTGCAGAGAGGAGACACTGTTAATGGAAGGGTGAGTGATCAGGACGTTTGCAGGAACTTTTCTTATGAAAGCATTAGAGCTGTATGGAGACCCCCTGGAGTCAGCTGAGAAAAAACAAGGGCCATGTTTAAATCCGGATGCATAGTGTACATATCTGCACGCACAGATTATAAACCACACTATCAGATTCATAATCCATACCCACAGATTGATTTGTGAGCATATTTTTTTCCTCCAGAGAACAAGAGATGGACTTCACAGTGACAGGTTTGTTATGAAGAGAAAGCACAGTAATGATACATAAATAAGTCTTCAGTTTCAGCTTCTCAGCATTGATGATTTTGTGCTTTCATCTAACTGATTAAACTAATAAATGCTGATAACGTCTCTTTGGGCTCTTGGAGGGTGTTATGTATAACCTCATATAGTTTCACCTGACTGAGTATCTCTGGCTGTTGTAATGAGTCATCACATATACAGAAAGGGGAAGTTAAACATATGAAGGTCAGGAGCAATTCTTTGAACAAACATTGTTGTTATATTTTATGTGTTTTGTGTGGCAGATGGTTCTCCCTGTCGATGAAAGCCTGACTGGATCCATGGGCATTAAATCCAAATCTTCATCTCTGTGTAAAGACCCCCTGCTGAAGGCCGGTGAGTGTGTCTGCAAATAACCGATGACATCTGGATTGTCGTGGCGAGTCACGGCTGTGACCGTATGTTTTTGTTCTGCTTCAGTGTTTGGGGGCGTCATGTCGAGAACATACCGGTTCCCCACCACGGACGGAAACCACCTTCGGATCCTGGAGCAGATGGCTGAGAGTGCGCTCTCCCTCCATATTCCTCGGCAGTTTGTCAAACTGCTGCTGGAAGAAGATGCCGTCAGGTAACGCCTGAAAATTGTCTTGATATTATTGATCAGGCCCATCAACTTGTTGCTGTGAAGTCTGCTCTGCATTAGAAGTGTAGATCTCAAGTCTGATTTCAAGGCAAATTAGTTACCTTTCTATCTTGGTTGTTTTTTCTCTGTGATTGTCTTTGTCTCAACCAGCAGTCCCACCATCTACAATTTTTAAAAAATATATTTAATATCACATGTCCAGTTCTTTATGGTCATTTTTAAGTGCAAATCATTTTCCAGTTTGTCCATAAATTCTTTAGTTTGTGTGTAGTTTAAGAAGTTCCCTGTGGGGAATACATGAAACAGTATGTGACATTAGAATATTTTATATCTTGCTTCTTAAAAAAGATCATTTGTTCAGCAGAATGTTAATTTCCTATCTTTTTAATCTTACAGCCCCTCAGATATATTAAGCAGCCTCATTTTGCGGTGATGCATGTGTAGAACCAAAAAAGTTTTAATGTTTCCTGTACAGACGTTAAACTCCTGAAATTATGTGTGAAATGTTGTTTCATCTGACATATCATGAACTATATACTTTTTATGTACTCTGTTAGTGTATCATCATGACATGGTCAAAGAAACAGTGTCATTAAATCTCCCGCTGTTTTCCATTCTTACTAACGGCTGTTGTTGCTGTAAAGTGGCTGATTTGAGCAGTCGGACCTGCTCAGCTGTGTACCTTAATTGAACAAGCTGTACTGATTGGAAGCTGTGATATTGTCAGTGTATCAGCTGGGTGCTGTGATCATAAATGTGTTTGCGTGATGTGCAGGGTGTGTGAGCTGGAGGAGCTGGGGGAGCTGTCTCCGTGCTGGGAGAACCTCAGGAGGCAGATCATCACTCACTATCAGACCATCATCCTCACCTACCAGGAGACCATAAGTGACCTGCACGAATACAAAGGTTAGTGATACAGGCTAATTACAATGGATCGTGTCTATTTGGGATCAGATTCTGTAAATATCTAACATAAATGTAAGCTTTAGAAAATGGGAGCTGTGATTTTGAAATATGCGAGCAGTTACCAGAAAGGGTCTAATGAAAAGATGCTTTTATGCTTCATTATATGAGGTGTAGGAGGATGTTTTTCTGGATTTTGACCCCCATGACTCACTAAAGCCGGGGTATATCAGCCTCTGGTGCCTTGTTTGTCAAAATTATGCAAAAATAGTTGATAATGGTAACTGCAGTACACACTCTCTTAGTACGTAAGTTTCAAAATTGATAAGATAACCAGGTTTATATATTTATATTTTAATGTAAAATATCACACAAGGATCCATACCCTATTTTATAAGTATATGGAGAACTGACTTCTTTGCTTCCTCCCAGGTCCCTCATTTAAGTCCAGTACCTTGAAAGCTGAGAGAAAGTTGGAGTTCATTCCTACTAACTTGCACATCCAGAGGATGAGAGTACAGGGAGAGTCTGGTTATGGTATGTATTTGTATGCGCACTGTATATTTGCACACACTGCATGCCAATATTTGTTAAAAGTTTGAATAATATGATCTATTCAGAGTCTTCATCTTCTGTATTACTGTCTTCTGTTCAGACTGGACATACGATGTTGTGACCATTGGTGCCCCTGCAGCACATCATCAAGGCTTTAAAGGCTGCGGCCTCCGAAAACTGCTGCACAAGCTTGAAGAGGCCAGAAAACAGTAAGTAGAGCTAAGCAGAGTCCTTGTGCCAGAGATCAAAGATTCAAGGAGGTGTTAGATTTTATGAAAAAATGATTAATATTTTCTTGTGATTTTTATTTTGCCTCACTCAATCAGCACTTATGAGGAGGAAAGGTGAGGTTACATGGCGCGCATTATACATTTATTATGTGTGTGAGTGCGCGAGAGTGTGCGTGAATATGTGTGTGTGTGTGTGTGTGTTTGTCATTGCTAGCTTTAAATTTTTCCACAATTCAATCTTCTCTTTTATGTCTTTGTCACGCACCCACAGCTCCACTGGACCTGGCTCTAAAGTAATGGCGTACCAGCCTCAGGATATAGTGAAAGCAAAGGACCTGATTGGGCAGATCAACACTCTGAAGACACAGGTGTGTTACTACAATGAACGCCTGTCTCGAGCTGCCAAGGACCGCTCAGCCAACGCTCTCGAGAGGACCCTGGCTATCCTAACAGAGAAGGTAAGAGAGCACTTAGAGCTACTGGAGGGGATCGATCATACTATCATACTGTAACTAAATGTCTTAATCTAATACATAACACAGAGAAGATAATATTTATTTTATGAGAAAAAAACACGCTTTGCCTGACTAACCACAAGGGAAGAGGGACAAGTTCCAAAAAGCACCCACTACCAAGATAAAATAAAATTTTCTTTATTATCATATACCTTTCCTCCCTCATTTTTAATGTCATGGCTTATGAACTTTAAAGAGTAGTTTTTGCCCCAAGTTCTGGATAATGTACTTCCCACAGCATGACCGTTTTTTTTTCCTCTCTCTGCCCTCTCCTCCTGCAGACTCGTCAATTGGTGACCGTGTGCGACTCCAAGCTGCTGTCCTCAGCAATCCTCGCCCTGGCAGCCGCCCGCCCAGACACCACTCAGCAAAGCACCCCATCGCCGTCCTCCTCCTCCCTTTCACCCTCCTCTCGTTCCCCATCGCGCTCCCCCTCCCGCCACCCAACCTCTCCGTCTCGTGCCACCGCCTCGCCTTCTCGCCACACAGCTCCTCCAGAGGGCAGCGAAGGGAGCAAAAACAAGCGCGCCTCCTTGCAGGCAGATTTGCACGAGGAGGAGTGGGTAAGAGGCCAGTCCATCTGCTTCTTCCACACGCGTGCTTGTGTGGGATTATTCTTTTATGTTAACTCAATTTGTCTGTTCGTGTGCAGGAAAAGGTTTGGCTAAATGTTGATAAGAGCCTGGAGTGTGTGATCCAGAGGGTGGACCGGCTGCTGCAGCGAGACAAACTGCAGAGTGACAGCAGCTCCGAGGACGTCTTCCTGCTCGCCACCGAGGAGCCAAGTAACACTAAAAAAGGTACACACACACACAAACACACCCACCCACACACACACACGTTTGTGTTTGCTGCATGCTGTGTGAATGAGGCACAGTCTCACACTGATGTGTTGAGCACAAAAAACAGAGTTTCAATGTGAATGCATCCTGCTTGTGGGGTATCCATAGTAACCAAGAAGCTTTCTGGATAGGGAATAAAGACTAGGATTTACAATCATCATCATCCTCATCACTGCCACTACAAAATCTATCATCACCATCACTCTCTCACCAGACCCGTGTATGCTTTCTATATTCTCACAGTCACGTTAACTGATTCAGTGTTGCTGGATGTTTCAAATCTGAAAGATAATGTGAAGTGACAAGTAGGAGTGGAATTCTGTCCAAATCTAAATATCATTTATGGTCTCTCTATCGTAGACAGCAGCCCAGAGGTGGAAAAGACATCACCAGGTGAGAGAAATGTCTCCTTCAGAAGCCATTGAGGACATGTCAGAATGAGGATTAAACACAAATAGTCACTGAAATATGAAAAATTACACATTGTTTGATGATTGCAGGTGAGTGGAGTGATGCTCTGTACCCTCTCATCACCACACTGACGGACTGTGTGAATCTGATGAGCGACAAAGCCAAGAAGGCCATGGTGTTTCTGCTGATGCAGGACAGCGCCCCCACCATCGGCATGAGCCTCACCATGCAGTACCGCCGTGACGTCGTCTTCTGCCAAACGGTCTGTCGACTTCCATTTACCCCTGCTCTGTCTTTCCTTCAAATGTCATTTAGGAAACTTGTCATTCTCCATATTAATGTGTTGTGCTTCCTCCAGCTGACAGCGCTGATCTGCGGCTTCGTTATCAAGCTGAGGAACAGTCTCTGTGACTCGGGCTTCCTCAGACAGCTGCACACAATCGGCTTACTGGTGCAGTACGAGGGCTTGCTCAGCACTTATGGTAACCTGTGTGTGTGAGGGCGTGTAACTGTATCATGACTATAAAATCAGAAATGGTAGATTGTATTATTTTAAAATGTATTACACTTAGATCAGTATCAGCGTATACATTATGATAAACAGTCATGCTGATTTGTTGATAGTGGCTGTGATTTATCTTATTCTGTCCAAGTATAGTTATTTGTGCATAATTTCAAGTGACTTTCAGTGTGACTATCTGAATCTGAAAATGCCATCAAAATTGAATCAAAGTTTAATCAATTTTACTCGGATTACATATTAACATGCACTGTCTAAACATTGCATTATCCACATAGAAGTTGAGGTCATACTTGCCAAAATATTTGGTAACAAATGATGGGAAAACATTAGTCACATGCATCACATGAGCAAAAGCAAAGTGAAAAGATTTCTAGTTTATAGAAATAATTTATCAAGCCACTGTCTTTTCTGAAGACATTAACATGGCCTAACTTTTCACCGCATCTCACTGAAGGCTGTTTTTGTGATATTCTGTCCATTCAAATTCAAATGGGTAAACACAACATCTTAAATGTGACTTTTAGATGTCAGAGTTCATTGGCATACTGTTGCAGGGCATAATTTGGGTTGTTAATCCTGACTTGTTATCACAGATGTCTTTATGAACTGTTATCGCCATGTTTTTCTTTTTCTAAAGGTGAGGAGCTGGCCATGTTGGAAGATATGAGTGTCGGTGTGATGGACCTCAGAAACGTCACCTTCAAAGTTACCCAGGCAACTTCGAGTTTCGCCCCGGACATGCTGCCGGTGATCACAGGAAACAGGAACGGCTTTAACGTCAGGGTGCCGATGCCCGGGGTGATGTTCGACACGCTACCGCGAGAGATCCAGAACGGGATGCTGCTGCGTGTGCAGCCCGTCCTGTTCAACGTGGGGATCAACGAACAGCAGACGCTCGCTGAGAAGTGAGTCACTGAGATTAGAGGACAGGAAAGGTTAAGAGCTTGAGGGCAAAAAGAAACAGAGAGGAGAAAGGGCAGCCGAGGACAAAATGTCAAGCATGGCTGGACATCTAATCATTCATCATTATCTGAATGCTTTCTTCAAATACTTCATTGCTCTTGTGCCTTTTTTTGCTGTTAAATGGTGAAGTTTCTCCTCTTTATTGTTCTGGTGCTCTTTGGTGTAGTAGAGGGTGAGAACATATGGAAATGAAGGAAATGAAATGCTGAAAAAGGAGATCTGAATGAGGATTTTATAGATAGAGAACTAATTCAATGTGATGGTCATGAAACTATTTCACCTCTAATCTAGCTTTAAATGTTTGTCCAGGTTTGGAGACACGTCACTACAGGAGGTGATCAATATGGAGAGCATGGCTCGCCTCAGCTCATACTACGACCAGTTCAAAGAAGTGCTGCCAGAAGACTGTGAGTTTGCGTACATACATACAAAGCAGTAAAAGCAGAAGGAAAGCTGTGTGTCTACCTGTTCATACGTTTCACTCACTTGCTCATCCCTCCACCTCTCTCTCTTCAGGTCTGCCTCGCACCCGCAGTACCACCAGCCTGCCCGAGCTGCTTAAACAGCTGAGCCAGAATGTGAACGCCAAGAAAAGCAAGAACGTGGAGATTTTGTGGCAAGCGGCCGAGGTAGGTTTGCGTTTGATGCATTCACTGTGCAGCCCCCAGATTTAAAAGCCCTTTAAAAGTCTTTCTCCTCTACTTTCTTTCTCCAAACCTTTTAAAGGCGTGCCGTCGCCTGAACGGAGTGCGTTTCACCAGCTGCAAGAGTGCCAAGGACCGCACAGCTATGTCCCTCACCCTGGAGCAGTGTCAGATCCTGCAGCAGGAGCACGCCCTCGCACCGCAGGTCTTCTACCAGGCCTTGGACTGTATGCGCAGGTCAGCTGATGATGATGATGAAACTTGTAAATCTTGCTAGATGTCATTGCCCCCATGCCAAAGGCTCATCAGAAAATGAATAATGCATTGCCTCTGTTTCTCCACAGTGAGGGCTGCAGGAGAGAGAACACCATGAAGAACGTGGGATGTCGTAAATACGCCTTTAACTCTCTGCAGCTCAAGGCCTTCCCCAAACAGTATCGCCCTCCAGAGGGGACGTACGGGAAGGTCGAAACCTAAGTGGACTCCAAAACCAAAAGACTGAAGACTGATAATGATGATAGCACCACACAGACAAAAATACCAACACAGACTGACTTTAAAAAAAAACAGCCCTTTGTTTTGTGCTTAGCCACCGTTAAGATGATCATAGTCCAAGTGCCAGTGCTACTGTAGATTGTTCTATAGCAGTTTCCCGTCTCCTCCAGTAGTGCTAGAATCACACACCTTTCACACCCACGTCACAGCCAAAAGCAGTAAAGATAGCTTTCTGTGTCGCATTGTAGTCGGGGTGCAGACAGCACTGTTGGCAGGCTGTGCTAGTTGTAGCATCAGGAAGTGTACAGCAGAGTTATTTGAACTGGTGTTCCTAGAAATAAGATGTGCAAATGTCTCAGCCTTTAGAGAGATGATGTGGGACACTTATTTGTATGTGTCTTTGTGTGTCTTTGTGTTTGATTTTTATCAGTTTCTCAGAAAAGGATGGGGCTATTAGGATGTGGTCTCCTACACAAAAACCAAAGTTGGCAGTGACCTCACCCTTCTTAGAAGTATTGTCTCAGTCTCAGTGAGCCACACATTTCATTTGTCATTTGAAACATGTTCTTTCATCACAGCAAGTATTGGCCCTGTAATTTATTGCCAATCAATCCCACACGCAGCCTTCTGTGTACTAATTCACCTTTGAAAATAGTTCCAACAAATGTACAATTTACCTTTGATTGAAGAATATGTGTTCGAAGCTACACTGCCCAGCTGGAAAACTTGTTTTTTTGTTTCTCATGGGGTTTGTCGACACTGATAAAAATAAAAAGTAACACCAGCCTCATCCTTTAAGGCTACACTAGGCAAAATGTTTAGAAAGGATTTACTCATTTCCACCCAAAAACACAAAGTTTTCTCTTTTCCTGACAAATTTAAGCAAATGGTTATGTCGGCAAGCAGGTGTGTGATTGTGCTGTCCGAAGGATCTCCTGAAAATGTGTATTGAAAATAGGTTTTTCAGAAAAATAATTGGAAAATGTATATCTTGCCAGCATTTGGAGCTTCCTATATGTGACGTTGCCTAGTGTAGCTTTGATTAGACCATTCGGTTTGTTGAAAGATGTCTCTGCCTGTTAAGGTATTTCTCTGGACCTAAACCGTGCTGCAGAACCGCCGCTGTTAGAGTCAAAGAAGTTATTTGGTCTGTTTCTTTGCTTTTAGCTTGTTGTTTGTTTCCTTCCCACTGTCTCTCCTTCTCTTCATCGTTCTTCTTCAATCACATAAATATTCTACACCACATCACTCTCTACAACAAGCACAGATATTTATGAAGTGCATATCAGACACGTTTGTATTACAATGATGTCTCATCTAATGTGATTAATGAGGTTCTTCTGATGCTGTTTTGGAGGCAACAATGGGGAACCGGTTCACAAATTGTGGGCTTCAGAAGTGGTGCATCACATTATTCTATAATTCTAACATATCTACAGATGTTTGGGACATTTCTACAGGTTATATGCAGCACGATAGTGATTGGATATCCCTTCAAACTTTTTTATTTATTACAAGTGTGTGTTCTCGGTTTTACACCACTCTGAATTATGCAGAACTCTGAAATTGGATTAAAATTGTATTAATTTAACATGCATGATATTTTAAATAATGGACTGCTTTATACTATTGCAATTGTATACTGTTGCAATTAAGAGTACTCATGAGCACTTGATAGATGTTTTCAGACTGAAGGGTAATAATGCATATTGCATTATTGTACTGACCAACAGCACCTCTTCTGTTCTCCAGGCTTCAATGTACCTTATTGTACAAAACTAGAGACAATGGATTTTATTTTGCAAATATTTTGCTTACAGGTATTTATGTTCATATGGCTGTTGCTGCCAAATGCTGTAATAGTTTTATCCATCGTTATTGACTAAGTTATGACCTTGCTCTGATCAGTTGTACATGCACACGGGTTGGACAGGGGATTTGGAGACACCTGCACCCCCACAGAGGATTGAAGTGAAACTGGATAATCAATAAAGACTTGTCAATGCAAAATATGTGTGCAGTAAATTAAATTACATGATTTTTTTTTTTTTGCCCTCAAAAAGAATGTTAAAGGGCAGGTCTACAGTATTTGTTTCCCAATCTATCAAGAAGGGGTTACCTAATGAGCAAATTAGACAACAGCTCTAGATGCAATGTGTACAGGTATTGTGGAATTTTGAATAAAGTATTTAGCAATATCCACCTCCTGAATATTAGTTCTGCTTAATCTAATCTTAAAAACCCTACTCAGGCACAGTTATATAGTTGTGATATAACCATATATCAGGAAGGTCACTGGACTCTGCATACTAGTGAGAACAATAAAAGTGTAATTTGTCATAAGGGGGCTATCAATGTTAGTCTACGATCACACAATCGTGAGAAGAGAATTAATAGACCCTTTTCAGCAGATATTTTGACTTGTTACAGCAAACAAAGGCATTACTCATGATGTTAACGATACCTCTCATTGATAAGTGTCATGCCAGTAAGTCTTGACAGTGAACTGTCAATACCAGGACTCTGAAACTGAAGCAGCTGAACTGAATTCAGCCACCACTAGTGTTATTTAT